>JAWQFJ010002602.1:11181-132018 GCA_034096865.1 Theodoxus fluviatilis
AAAGATCAGATAAAGGCCTCGCAGCCTAAGACATCTGAGGACATATCTATCTATCTAAATTAATTCTCCTATAAACTGTCCTCGCAAATGACGTCACGTTATTGATGACGTCGCACATGTTGGAATTTCGCCATCCAATCCAGGTGTTTCGAAATTCTGTCCTGGCATATAGGATCGAAATTGTACTTGCAAATGACGTAACGCTATTAATGACGTCAAATTTGGCTTTTCCGTCAATTGTCATTTCAATAATTTTTAGAGAGGTGCTTCGATTATACGACCTTAAAAAAACCACTTTCTCTTCAAGCCTCGATTCTGAAAATTTGATACATTCAATCGGACCTAACTTCCAGTTAGTGTGCAAAATCTCAAGGAAATCCGTCCAGTAGTTTTTGAGATATAAGCCGTGGAGACGGGACAAATGACGTAACGTTATTAATGACGTCAAATTTGGCTTTTCCGTCAATTGTCATTTCAATAATTTTTAGAGAGGTGCTTCGATTATACGACCTTAAAAAAACCACTTTCTCTTCAAGCCTCGATTCTGAAAATTTGATACATTCAATCGGACCTAACTTCCAGTTAGTGTGCAAAATCTCAAGGAAATCCGTCCAGTAGTTTTTGAGATATAAGCCGTGGAGACGGGACAGACAGACAGACACACACACACACAGACAGACAGACAGATAAAGTCTGTAGGACCTCCAGTAAACCTGGAGGGATAAAGTCTGTAGGACCTCCAGTAAACCTGGAGGGATAAAGGCCTTGCAGCCTAAGACATCTGAGGACATATCTATCTAAATTAATTCTCCTATAAACTGTCCTCGCAAATGACGTCACGTTATTGATGACGTCGCACATGTTGGAATTTCGCCATTCCTCCCCAGGTGTTTCGAACTTCTTCTGGCATATAGAATCGAAAATCTCCTCGCAAATGACGTCACTTTATTCGACGTCAAATGATAACGTCACAGAGTTTGCAAAATGGAGTCCGTTGAATCGTTTTCATTAAAACACCAAAATGTAAAAAAGTCACTTTCTTTTCAAACCTCGATTCTGGAAATTTGATAATATTGAATGGGACCTAACTTCCAGTCAGTGTGCAAAATCTCAAGGAAATCCGTCCAGTAGTTATTGAGATATAGGCCGTGGAGACGGGACAGACACACAGACCCACAGACAGACTAATAAAGTCTGTAGGACCTCCAGTAAACCTGGAGGGATAAAGTCTGTAGGACCTCCAGTAAACCTGGAGGGATAAACGTCGTTTAGCTTAAGATTACACCCGAATCACGCGCACCGTTAAGGTGCATGGAGTACAGTACCGCCGAGAAAGACGTTTGTCACAAAACGCAGATCTATATATTTACGCGGCCGGATCTTAGCATAACTCCTCGGGCGTGCCAAGTCAGTCAGGCGGAGTGGCGGGTGCCGTCTCTTTTTAGAGTTGAATTTTCAGAAAATCCCTCGCAGATAACTCTGCGATGACTTCCGTTACTGTTTTCCACGGGTTACTATTTTCCACGCTACATGCCGTCTCTTTTTAGAGTTGAATTTTCAGCACTTCCCTCGCAGATAACTCTGCGATGACTTCCGGAAATTATTTTGGCCGGGACAGACACACGAATGTACAAGGGAGCTAACTCTAAATACAATTTTTTTTATTTATTCCATGGTACTTTTATTCATGCAGAATACATTTAAACGTGCATAAACGATGTCTATGGCAAAGAAAACATTTTCTTAGCGTCTATCAACACAACATGGGGCGCAGAAGATTAACAAATGAAGCGCTGCACTACATCTGTAGGTGCTCGGAAGAGGCAAAGAGCGCTCAATTCTCTCCCCAACCCTAGAAAGTTCCAGGTGGGAAAGAATACATCAATTTAGGCAAGTTGTCTAAACGCAGCCGCCAGGATCAGGGGCGGGGAAAACCCCTCGGCTTTGGGTCACGGGCAGCCTCACGCTTGGCCGACGATGTGATCGCGAACGCGTTGCCCCTCACAATTGACAGCGAGATTCTCTGGAAAAGGAACTGTTTTTCCACCCTAATACTTTTATTATGTCGTTTCTTCGATCAATAGTGATAAATTTGAGTGTCAAATAATATTCGAGATTCGTGTATTCAAAGGGGGCCTCCAAAACCCTCTACTTTTAATGGTAACGTGCTTTAAAAATGATTAAAGAAACCGACCAATCGAAACTCCTGACCCTGCTACAGCGTAGCAGAGATGAAGCAGAGTCAACGGAACGCAGGGTAAATGTATGGTCTTTGGTCTGAGTAAACAACTCTGCAGAGTTCTGCAACTCTGGATATCTGCCCGTAAGTGTCAACAGCTGATTGTAATGTTTCTAGTGTAGCTATGTAACATTAAGGGTTCCATCTTCCTCTATTGTTATCAAAGGTCGATAAAATGCAAATATTTGGATCACGATCAGGATACAAATCTCGATCGTGGTGAGGATTTGAGGATATTTACTAGTTTCTCTGTTTTCAGCTAATTTATATTCGGGCCTATCGGCCTAGGGAACGCACCTCAGCAGAAGACAAATCTGCCTCACATAACTAGAAAACTACAATTTTTGAGAGATTGCAATTCTTGTACAGTTGTAGGTAAAGTCAAATTTTAGGTTCAAAAGATTATTCTTTAACTTACTTAGGCGTAGCAACTAGCATACGATTTTTACCATTCGAAATCTCCATTAATTTTTTACCGATTAACATGATCTTGATGTCATTTTATGTGTTTATTCAATTATTTCCCACCTAGTGAATATTTATGGGGGTTTAATTTAAAGTTTTAAACTTTTATCTACATTAGTACATATCTACTGTCCGCCCATCATGTGCTCAAATTCATTCTCCACATCAACAACGTGCTGTACAACTGATGGCACAGAATGTTGATCTTTGCTGCTATGATTGAATTGAAGATTATTAAGAGATAGGAACAAATGCAATGTCAGTGTGCTGCTAAAACCTGCTTTGTATTTCAGTGACAGTTGTCTGTGTTGGTGCTTGAGCCTATTTGCTTTATTACTTGTCAGGTTAGGACGATTTCATATTAAAGTGGATTTCTCTGCAAAAGTGCCATGCAGATATGGGTGTGAAGCAGCTGTGGCGGGTGCTGGAGGAGGTAGGAGAGACTGTGCCAGTGCAGAGATCAGCAGGAGAGCGTGTAGCAGTGGACCTGGGATCGTGGATTGGGCAGAGCAGAGCAGTGGCCCAGACTGCAGCGATTTCCACTCTCACAGCACTCACCAGGTCAGAGATAGAACATATATTAAAATTCATGCATTGATGACTAAACTGAATGCTGGTTATGAGACCCAGGTAGAATAAGTTGCTGTGCTGCATTTATATTGCATGATTACCATGTCAAAAGGACTTTATGTATGTATGTATGTACATATGTATGATGAGAAGAAACAGCTTGTTGAAATCAAGGCCGAGTTTACGTCTTAGCTGCAGAAAATTTCAAATTCATTTCTCCCAGTGAACAAAAAAATAAAGCGGTCAACGTTATTGCTTCATCCAGGTTATTATCTTACCGAAAAGCTATTGAAAGAAGTGAAAGATGAGATTGTCAACTTTGTTTGCGAACATCTCAAGTTCAACGAATCATCAACCAGGAGTCAGATCTTCACATCAAAGAACTAGGACTAATGAAGCCCCAAAACAATGTACCATGCAAAAAAAGTGACCTTTTTTCTGACAGTCCTCAACAGTGGCAATCGCAAAGTAAGGGAAATGGCCAGAAGCAGCCTTGCACTTCACATGCAGAAGAGAAAAGTTCCCGCAGGCAGGTTTCACAATCTGGTAGTGTTGAGAACATGGCTGAGAAAAGTCGGGAATTTTTGACAAACTGTACCAAATTTGACTTTTTTTTGTCAACCAAATGGAAAAAGCAGCTATTCTAAATTAAGAATTATACATGGTTTGTTCATCAATGTTGTTTTTGTTGACTTTGTGAGCATGTGATTGGTGGTGAACGTTAGAATCCGGACAGACGCAATTTCCTTCCTGGCCTGCATATGCCTCGAGTCAATGTAATAAAAACAGGTCAGGACCTTTAACGTAATATCGGATGGTCAAGTCGTTTAAATAACGGTTCCACCTACATATCAATGTCACGAAACACGAAGGGGCGGGCTTAAGTTTGGTAGAAATCGAAGTAAAAGAAGAAAATAAGAAGTACTGGAAGCTGTCTGTCCGCTAAATCGCGCTACTCTGATGATAAATAAATGGCTATTTTCTCCTCCTAAAATGCCATTCTTCATCTTTTGGGGGGATGAAATCGATGTTTGGTGGTGTGTAGTTTTGATAAAAGCTGGCAAGCACACCAATTGAAGGTAAAATACGACTCTGGGATCTTTCTTACAGATTGCCGACTCGTTTCTGTCCGCGTGATCAACGTTCGCAACTTCGCTTTTCTTGTGTATAATACATCTTTCCAAACCGAATGTGACGTTTTACACGCTCTACACAGGTTAGAATGGCGCCATAGAACATGCGGGATAGCTTAGTTCACGAAGTTTCGATCTCTTTGTTCTCGAGCCAAGGTGATTTCATCTGTCTGTCCGTAGCGTTCGCAACCCTAACGTTCGCAACCCTAAACACTAAGCTTAAAATTGGGCTAGTCCACTGTTGCGGCACCCCTCTCGCTCAAGCTATTTTTAGAATGCCATTGTCTCTCAACCGCTGCTCAGCAGTTTGGAATGCTCTCGCAGGGGGTGTTGGGTCAAGAGTACGCAGGTGCTGAGTACGCCGATTTCACTACCCTACCTCAAAACATACTAACTCTACTTCTGGGTCAAATGTAAGTTTCCATTAATCACAGTCACAAGGGGAGGGGTACATGAATACACAGCTTTGACAACATTATGCATAAAATCATAATTACAAAACAAGAACATCAGTAATAACATGAGATAATGCACACACCTTATGATAGGCTAGGTCATGAGGTAGTTCTTAGATTATCACGGCATCCGATCCTCAATTGACCTCTTGCTCAGGAATACTTCAGTGCCCAAACATTCGTCACACACAACGACATGTTTCATTACAGCTGAAGTACAGAGTAAAATCTTGACAGCACACAGTCACACCAAGACTAAGTTTATTCCAAGAAACCAACCAAAAGGATGGGGGAATGCGAGAAGTATTTCACTCAAACTGCATGGAAAATAGTAAGATAATCTCAAGACAACACAGAGAAGGACAATGAAAGCCGGTTCTAACAGAACTGGACTCTTAATTTAACTGCCAACTAAGAAAGCAACTAGAAAACAATATTTCACGACAGTTGGGAAAGAAAACTTCTCTCTTTTCCTCTGACTCAGATTGGTTAACAATCTCCCGGTCAGCCTCATCATTAATTACAATAACTACTAGAAAATTACAAACCAATTGATTTTCCAACATACCTCATTCCCATGGTCAGTTTAATGATGTCATGGATGACGTCAGAAGGAAAAAGTGCCTTGATTGTACATAGAAAAAAAAGAAGCAAAGAGTCCAAAATTAGCCCTCGAAGCAAAGCAGGCTCCTTCACCAGTGCAGTGAAAGTCTAAACACGACCATGCCTTAATTAAGCCCTGTGATCAAAGTTCACACCACTCGAGTGCATGGGGCAATCAGCACGGGGCACAGGAGGCGAAAACAGCGGAGGACGAGAACATCGCAACGGGAAAGGGGTGGGGCAAGAAAAGGGTAGAAGCCAGCCCGTGGGCGGGAAATCGGAGAGCCGAAGCTCAACATCCGAGGTCGAAAAATAACACTAAAAGAACAAAACTGGTAATGGGTCATGGTGGCACAAAAGTGCACCTTGTTACACATACATACATACATACATACATACATACATACATACATACATACATACATACATACATACATACATACATACATACATACATACATACATACATACATACATACATACATACATACATACATACATCCATACCATACATACATACATACATACATACATACATACATACATACATACATACATACATACATACATACATACATACATACATACATACATACATACATACATACATACATACATACATACATACATACATACATACATACATACATACATACATACATACATACATACATACATACATACAATTTTATTCAGGATTCTGGATGCAAATGTAGTACATCAATATCTGCTCTCCTGAAATTAGCTAAATATGCCTTGGTTGGCACGTCCTGTGATTTACAGCTGAGAGCACTGATTGGCACATGCTTGTTGCCACTGAGAACAAGGGACGGTAAAGGCGCGCAATGCTGTTTTTGTGACGCGATACTACAGACAACGCGGGGGCTACAACATGGATTAACACGAGCGAACGCGATAGTGAGTCAAATGTCCATGCACTCAGTCACTGGGTTTGGAGCAGGGATAGATTTTGCTCTCAGGTCGCTGCATCGCCTCTGCCACACCTGGAAGGATCCTAGGGCTGCGCTGATGCCGAGGTATCGCGCAAGCCACTTGGATGAGTAGCGCGGATATCCCAGCAGCCTCAGCCCCGACACGACCCGCCTGTGCACAGTGCCCAGGCTGCCGATGGCTATGGAGATGACCAGGCATCTATAACCCAGTGCAGAGATTTCACGACAAAGTGGAGTGTACTTTTCGAATTTCTTTTCGTAACACGTATCAATGTGCGCATCGAATGGGACAGCAATTTCAGCAAGAAACACTTCTCGGTCCTCCTCGTTGATGAGCGCGATGTCTGGTCTTTTTGCTGTGCATTCAAAGATGGCGTCAGAGTGAAACAGCTGAGGAGATAGGACTCTGTCTTTGTACACTGTGACTGAGGTATTTCCCTGCAGATGAGGTCCACAATTCGATTGTGCCTGGCTTGATATAGTTTCTTGTACTTCGTGCAGCCATTCAGTACGTGAGAAGCTGTGTCACTCGGATGGTTGCAGAGCGAGCAGGACCTTGTGTACAGCTGGGGGTAGTAGGCTGCCAGGAGGCAATTGCACTGAAGAAGCTGCAGCCTACCTCTTACTATGAAGCGCACTACATTGTCACTGAGCTTCATGTTTTGCAGAAAAGCTGAGGAGAGTCTGTGGTCTGCAGAGGTAGCCTCCGTTTGTACTCTGCCTTGAGAATGCTTCTCTCGCCAGGTTTCAGCATGCGCTGCCAGATGTTTTCTTTTGATGATGGTAGAAGCGCTCTCTCTGTCTCTGGTCATGACGCTGGCAGCTTCATCTACTTCGGTATGGAGGGTGTACAAATCATCTGATCCTTTGAGGAGGAATGCTTTTTCACGCACACAGACTTCATTGATGTGAATCCAGTCTGATTTCGCCCAGTTGACTTTGGTTTTCTTTTCAGTTTTTCCCTCAGTGTTTGTACGGAATCCACATTGTACAGCACTCCACATTTCTGATGTTTCACTTGCATACCTGCAGCTTCCATGAATGCCTCTGTCTTTCGTACAGCATCCTTGATGTTTTCAACTTCGGTGTTGGAAACGCAGATGTCATCTACGTAGCCTTGAAGGGGATTGGGGATACAGGTGTCGGGATACTGCTGCTGGAAGATGATGACACTCGTCCCTCTCTGCATCAAAGTCAAAACAAATCCCAAGACGCAGGCAGAGCTCATTAAGTTCAATGAAACTAGATCGCGGCCAGTTCACCTTGCCATTCTTCTCGAGTCTTTACCTGTCGTCAATCTTGTATCCTGCAAAGTTGTCGTCTTCAGCTGTCGCGGGTGGAACTTTCCTCTTCTTCATATGCAGGTGAAAGCAATTCCTTGCTCTCTCCCTCACTTGTCTGTCATCACTGTTCAGGCATACATACATACATACATACATACATACATACATACATACATACATACATACATACATACATACATACATACATACATACATACATACATACATACATACATACATACATACATACATACATACACACATACACACATACACACACACACACACACACACACACACACACAACACAACACAACACAACACAACACAACACCATACATGCATGCAGCATGCACGCACGCATGCACACACACACATACATACATACATACATACATACATACATACATACATACATACATACATACATACATACATACATACATACATACATACATACATACATACATACATACATACATACATACAGACATATACATACATACATACATACATACATACATACATACATACATACATACATACATACATACATACATACATACATACATACATACATATAAACCAGTTTTATTCAGGAATTTGCGACAAATATTATGCATACAATATTTGCTATCCTGAAATAGCACGATTTTTCCGACATCACATCTTGCAATACAAGAGCAGGATTTGACTCAACAGGAAGACCAATGGACAGTTGTTCAAAACTTCTGTGTTACGGCACCGCGGAATAACGCGAAGTTACAATGAACGCGCGCGGGTTTGATCATGAGTCATTCGCGAATGCCAGAGAGTCATGGGCGTGGGGAGTTTTTCTTTTCAGTTCACAGCACCTTTTCTGCCACACAGAAAGCGATCCCAGGATCGCGCTGATGCTGAGGTATCGTGCCAGCCACTTCGACGAATAGCGCGGGATTCCCAGCAGTTGCAGGCCTGGCACCACCCGCTGGTGAACAGTGCCCAGGCTGCCGACCACGATCACGATTACTCGGCAACGATATCCCAGTGCGGTGATTTCCTGACACAACTGGATGTATTTTTCGAACTTCTTGTTGTAACAAGTGTCGATGTGAGCGTCAAAAGGAACTGCTATCTCTGCAAGCAGCACTTCGTGATTTTCTTCTCGAATAAGCGTGATGTCTGGTCTTGTTGTTGTGGACACGAAGGGGGTATTGCCGTGGAACAGCTGCGGAGACACCACGCTGTCCTTGAGCACGATGCACGAATCTGTCTGAGGCAAGTTCTTACAAATGAGTTCTACGATTCGGTTGTGCCTCGCTTGGTACAGCTTCTGGTATTTCGTGCATCCATTCAAAATGTGAGACGCTGTGTCGCTTGGATGATTGCACAGTGCACAGGACCTAGAATACAACTGGGGGTAGTAGGTCGCAAGAAGACTGTTGCACTGGAGGAGTTGCAGCCTACCCCTCACGACAAAGCGCACGACACTGTCTTTCAGTTTCGTGTTCAGCAGGAAAGCGGACGACAGCTTGTGGTCTGCTGCGGTTGCCTCTCTTTGGATTCTGCCCTGGGAGTGCTTCTCTCCCCATGCCTCAGCGTGCTCGGCCAGGTGCTTGCGCTTGATGATAGTGGAGGCACTCTGTCTGTCACGGGTCATCACACTGACATCCTCATCTACTTCCACGTGTAACGCGAAGCGATCTTCGGAGTCTTTTAGAAGACGTGCTTTCTCGCGCATGCAGATTTCGTTCACGTGCACCCAATCTGATTTCGCCCAGTTTACTCTGCTATTCTTCTGGATTTTTCCTGCAGCGTTGGTGCGAAAACCTGCGAACGCATTTTCTTCGTCTGGCGACGCTTGCGGCACTTTGCGCTTATCCATATGTAGCTTGAGTGACGTTCGGGCCGTTTCTCGCACCTGCCTAACATCACTATTCAACACGGACAAGGTGAAGGACAACCGCGTCGCGTTGTAGATGGCATGAGGGTTTATCAGACCGAGTCCGCCTTCTCCCCTGGGACAGAACATGAAGTGTCGATTGGATGAATTGTTCAGCATACATACATACATACATACATACATACATACATACATACATACATACATACATACATACATACATACATACATACATACATACATACATACATACATACATACATACATACATACATACATACATACAGACATACATACATACATACATACATACATACATACATACATACATACATACATACATACATACATACATATAAACCAGTTTTATTCAGGAATTTGCGACAAATATTATGCATACAATATTTGCTATCCTGAAATAGCACGATTTTTCCGACATCACATCTTGCAATACAAGAGCAGGATTTGACTCAACAGGAAGACCAATGGACAGTTGTTCAAAACTTCTGTGTTACGGCACCGCGGAATAACGCGAAGTTACAATGAACGCGCGCGGGTTTGATCATGAGTCATTCGCGAATGCCAGAGAGTCATGGGCGTGGGGAGTTTTTCTTTTCAGTTCACAGCACCTTTTCTGCCACACAGAAAGCGATCCCAGGATCGCGCTGATGCTGAGGTATCGTGCCAGCCACTTCGACGAATAGCGCGGGATTCCCAGCAGTTGCAGGCCTGGCACCACCCGCTGGTGAACAGTGCCCAGGCTGCCGACCACGATCACGATTACTCGGCAAGGATATCCCAGTGCGGTGATTTCCTGACACAACTGGATGTATTTTTTGAACTTCTTGTTGTAACAAGTGTCGATGTGAGCGTCAAAAGGAACTGCTATCTCTGCAAGCAGCACTTCGTGATTTTCTTCTCGAATAAGCGTGATGTCTGGTCTTGTTGTTGTGGACACGAAGGGGGTATTGCCGTGGAACAGCTGCGGAGACACCACGCTGTCCTTGAGCACGATGCACGAATCTGTCTGAGGCAAGTTCTTACAAATGAGTTCTACGATTCGGTTGTGCCTCGCTTGGTACAGCTTCTGGTATTTCGTGCATCCATTCAAAATGTGAGACGCTGTGTCGCTTGGATGATTGCACAGTGCACAGGACCTAGAATACAACTGGGGGTAGTAGGTCGCAAGAAGACTGTTGCACTGGAGGAGTTGCAGCCTACCCCTCACGACAAAGCGCACGACACTGTCTTTCAGTTTCGTGTTCAGCAGGAAAGCGGACGACAGCTTGTGGTCTGCTGCGGTTGCCTCTCTTTGGATTCTGCCCTGGGAGTGCTTCTCTCCCCATGCCTCAGCGTGCTCGGCCAGGTGCTTGCGCTTGATGATAGTGGAGGCACTCTGTCTGTCACGGGTCATCACACTGACATCCTCATCTACTTCCACGTGTAACGCGAAGCGATCTTCGGAGTCTTTTAGAAGACGTGCTTTCTCGCGCATGCAGATTTCGTTCACGTGCACCCAATCTGATTTCGCCCAGTTTACTCTGCTATTCTTCTGGATTTTTCCTGCAGCGTTGGTGCGAAAACCTGCGAACGCATTTTCTTCGTCTGGCGACGCTTGCGGCACTTTGCGCTTATCCATATGTAGCTTGAGTGACGTTCGGGCCGTTTCTCGCACCTGCCTAACATCACTATTCAACACGGACAAGGTGAAGGACAACCGCGTCGCGTTGTAGATGGCATGAGGGTTTATCAGACCGAGTCCGCCTTCTCCCCTGGGACAGAACATGAAGTGTCGATTGGATGAATTGTTCAGCATACATACATACATACATACATACATACATACATACATACATACATATCAGAACACTTTATTGCAGGAAGAGGTACAGAGACCAAATGCAACACGCTGGCATGCTTGACATTAATCCCATTACATGATTATTTGGCCTGTTCTCGTAAGGCTTACTGCAAGAGCTGGCAGTTATTCCAAATTATTCCAGTTCAAAATGCGGCCTGTGTTCATACTTGTTGGTTGGTGTTATGGACATTCGATGTGGGTGGACCACACTCATTTAGACAACAGTTCTGTTGGGTGGTCTATATCTCGATAATATTTTGAGTGCACCTTCATACCCTTGGCTGTTACATTTAACAAATATTACAAGGTCGTATGCATAACTCTTGCTAATATCACATGAAATGTTGGATTAAAGCAGAGAGAATGCAAATACAAAATTATTCAATCGGAGGATAAAGTGCTTTTTCTTTCCTTCTCTCCCGATCACATTCTGCTCACTCCCCTCCTCTCAACCACGCGTTCCTTTATTCCCATCTTGTGCAGCAGACGCCCATGCTCGACACATTCGCTGATTGGCTAGCCAATCGCCAACTCTGTTGGCGTGTCTGCAATGGGAGTTAAAGATTTGGATGGATTGCATTTGCTGGTGTTGAGATTACTGGATCGGTGCTACGTGGAACAATGTCATTGTTCGATTCGGCTCATCAGATGTCCTCTACGTGCCCAAGCCCTACGCGATCCTATCATAACAGATACACTGATGTATTTGGCGAGGCTTTTGCTGATACGCTTTGATAGCCCTAGCAGTGTCAGACCTGAGACCATTCGACGGTGTACAGTACCAAGGGAGCCGACAACAAGCACTACAACCTTGGTGGAGAAACCTGCCTCGTCCAGCTGCAGGTAGAGCGGCATGTACTTCCGGAACTTGTGCTGGTAGCAGGCATCGATGAACGCATCGAAGGGATTGGATAATTCGATGATGAAAGCGACTGACCTGCTGTGGTCGACAAAACACAGATCAGGCTTGCCTGCGTCAAGAACCCTTCCATCCAGACATACTCTCTGGTTCTGGAATACCTCGCAGAACTCTGTGAGCACCGACCTCGACAGTGCTTGAAGCACGAGGTCAACACAGCGGTCGTGCCGCTCAGTGTAGAGCCCGCTCAGTCGTTTGCATCCATTCAGCGCATGTGAGTTCGTGTCTGTATGGAAGCCACACAGGGAGCACTCCCGCCGGTATGACTCAGGGTAATAGGTCTGATTGACTGCGTTGGTCTCCAGTAGTTGGAGGCGACCTTTCACCACAAAACGTGTCAAGTGGTCGGTGATGGAACCGTTCTTCAGGTGTTCATTGGAGCACGACATGTCTGCGTGTGGTATGGCCTGACCGAGTCCGCCTTCTCCCCTGGGACAGAACATGAAGTGTCGATTGGATGAATTGTTCAGCATACATACATACATACATACATACATACATACATACATACATACATACATACATACATACATACATACATACATACATACATACATACATACATACATACATACATACATACATACATACATACATACATACATACATACATACATACATACATACATACATACATACATACATACATACATACATACATACATACATACATACATACATACATACATAAACCAGTTTTATTCAGGAATTTGCGACAAATATTATGCATACAATATTTGCTATCCTGAAATAGCACGATTTTTCCGACATCACATCTTGCAATACAAGAGCAGGATTTGACTCAACAGGAAGACCAATGGACAGTTGTTCAAAACTTCTGTGTTACGGCACCGCGGAATAACGCGAAGTTACAATGAACGCGCGCGGGTTTGATCATGAGTCATTCGCGAATGCCAGAGAGTCATGGGCGTGGGGAGTTTTTCTTTTCAGTTCACAGCACCTTTTCTGCCACACAGAAAGCGATCCCAGGATCGCGCTGATGCTGAGGTATCGTGCCAGCCACTTCGACGAATAGCGCGGGATTCCCAGCAGTTGCAGGCCTGGCACCACCCGCTGGTGAACAGTGCCCAGGCTGCCGACCACGATCACGATTACTCGGCAACGATATCCCAGTGCGGTGATTTCCTGACACAACTGGATGTATTTTTCGAACTTCTTGTTGTAACAAGTGTCGATGTGAGCGTCAAAAGGAACTGCTATCTCTGCAAGCAGCACTTCGTGATTTTCTTCTCGAATAAGCGTGATGTCTGGTCTTGTTGTTGTGGACACGAAGGGGGTATTGCCGTGGAACAGCTGCGGAGACACCACGCTGTCCTTGAGCACGATGCACGAATCTGTCTGAGGCAAGTTCTTACAAATGAGTTCTACGATTCGGTTGTGCCTCGCTTGGTACAGCTTCTGGTATTTCGTGCATCCATTCAAAATGTGAGACGCTGTGTCGCTTGGATGATTGCACAGTGCACAGGACCTAGAATACAACTGGGGGTAGTAGGTCGCAAGAAGACTGTTGCACTGGAGGAGTTGCAGCCTACCCCTCACGACAAAGCGCACGACACTGTCTTTCAGTTTCGTGTTCAGCAGGAAAGCGGACGACAGCTTGTGGTCTGCTGCGGTTGCCTCTCTTTGGATTCTGCCCTGGGAGTGCTTCTCTCCCCATGCCTCAGCGTGCTCGGCCAGGTGCTTGCGCTTGATGATAGTGGAGGCACTCTGTCTGTCACGGGTCATCACACTGACATCCTCATCTACTTCCACGTGTAACGCGAAGCGATCTTCGGAGTCTTTTAGAAGACGTGCTTTCTCGCGCATGCAGATTTCGTTCACGTGCACCCAATCTGATTTCGCCCAGTTTACTCTGCTATTCTTCTGGATTTTTCCTGCAGCGTTGGTGCGAAAACCTGCGAACGCATTTTCTTCGTCTGGCGACGCTTGCGGCACTTTGCGCTTATCCATATGTAGCTTGAGTGACGTTCGGGCCGTTTCTCGCACCTGCCTATCATCACTATTCAACACGGACAAGGTGAAGGACAACCGCGTCGCGTTGTAGATGGCGTGAGGGTTTATCAGACCGAGTCCGCCTTCTCCCCTGGGACAGAACATGAAGTGTCGATTGGATGAATTGTTCAGCATACATACATACATACATACATACATACATACATACATACATACATACATACATACATACATACATACATACATACATACATACATACATACATACATACATACATACATACATACATACATACATACATACATATCAAATCACTTTATTGCAGAAATTTGTACAAAGACTATACATGCCTGCTAAAAATCAGCTATACAGAGGAGTGCTTGTCTCATCCTAAAACCCTGCTCGACTTTGCTGCCCTGCAAAAGAGTTGTAAAGGCCATAAAATTTCAGGTTGTCAAAATAGTGACTGGATTATCTATCACGTATCTCTGTGCATGAGATAGTTTCTTCGGGCCCAAACCCTTCTCGAACCAATCATGGCTGACAAACTAAGGTATTTGGTCAAACTTTTGCTTCTGCGCTTTGAAAGACCCATCAGCATGAGACCCTTTGTGAATCTCCGATGTACAGTGCCAAGGGAACCAACTATCAAAACAATTATTCTTGTGTAGAAGCCAGCGTCATTGAGTGCGATGCATAGTTGCATGTACTTATCAAACTTGTGTTGATAGCATTTCTCAATGAAGGTATCATAGGGGTTGGCAATCTCAACGATAAAGGCGGCTGAGTTTAGATGGTCAATTACACATAAGTCCGGTTTACACGGCCCTATTGCATGCAGCCCTTCCATAGAGACTGCCTGGTTCTCAAAAACCTCACAAAACTCTGTCAACACGTTCTCTTCCAGTTCTCTCTTCACTAATTTCACACACCTGTCATGTCTTTCAATGTACAGACCTTTCAGACGGCTGCAGCCGTTTAGCGCGTGCGAATTTGTGTCCGTGTGGAAATGGCACAGCTGACAAGCTCTAGAATAGGAATTTGGATAGTATGTATTGTTCACCGCACAAGTTTCCAGGAGCTGTAGTCTTTCTTAGCCACAAATTTAGTGAGATGGTCCGTAATGTTACCATTGGTCAAGTGTGTATTGGAACATGCCATGTCTGCCACAGGAAAAGCTTCTCGTACCAAGGCGCCTTGTTGTTGTAAACTGCGCCAGTGGTCGAGGTCCTGCCTAATTTCTTTGTGTTTAAGTGCAGTGAACAATTTTGACGGGTCGGTGTAGCGCAGGAAGATTTCGTCGTCATCATCTGCTGCAGGAATCATGGCTGCGTAGAGATCGTTTTCCTCGTCAAAGTCTAATTGGATACCTAAACGTAGGCAGAGTTCATGGAGTTCAAGGTAACTTGAGTGTGACCAGTTGACCTTGCTATTTTTTTCAAGCCTTCTTCTTTCATTTATTTTGAAGCCCAAGAAGTTTTCATCCTCAAATGAAGCTGCAGGAACCTTTCTCTTCTGCATGTGGAGTGCAAGACTGCTTCTGGCCGTTTCTCTTACTTTGCGATCGTCACTGTTGAGGACTGACAGAAAAAAGGTCACTTTTTTGGCATGGTACCTCGTTTTGGGCTTCAGTATGTATGTATGTATGTATGTACTCCTCTTCAGTGGATGACTGGCGACCAATTTCCACCCAGCTCGTTTGAATTGAATGCAATGGTGGCGAACATTTTCTACAGAAACAGTAACTTCATGACTAGAAAACCAAACGGAACACCCTACAGCCTGCCGTTTTTGAAATTTATTCTTCCTGTGCTGTGCTCATTCCCTGTTTGTGTACCTGAATTGTGTCCATTGAGCAGTTCATGTTCAGATTCATTTGTCATAGCCATTGAGTTCTTGCTGAACGACATATGTGACCGAGTTCTCCAAAGCGTCAATAGACAGGTCATCAGGGCACGTTCCGAAATGGAAGACTCCATCATCAATAAGGCAGAAATCACTAACCAACAAACTTGTGTTCCAACCGAAGGACTGAGGAACGAAAACAACACAACAAGACAGAACGAGTCAGTAGCCCTCAGTGAAGCCCCTACCGTTATGAGTGTCGTCATGGCTGATTCTACTGTTGACAGGGCTGAACTCACTCGAATGTGGCAAGACAACAGAAGCAAGGCGATAGACTTTATTGAAAATGACTGCCGCCTACCAAGACATGATAATTGTGCTGTAGTCATCCAACTCAATGAAAAACGTTTCACAGAGAAGAACACCCGCCATCTGGAAAATCTACCACCAGAATATCCATGGATTGAAATCCTTACACCTCCACCAGAGTGGACACCCTCCGATGATTTGTTCTCACAAGAGGAAATCATAAAAGCTATGAATAGCTTCTCAAGCAGAAAAGCCCTAGGAGCGGACGGAGTATCATACGATATAGTAAAGCGCCACAAGAGAAGACTCCTCCTTTCTTCACTACCATTGCAAATGCGTGCTTGATGAACAGACGAGTTCCCACAGATTGAAAGCACGGTGTTGTCATGCTCATTCCCAAAAAGAGCGGCAGTTCCTCTTCAGTGGATGACTGGTGACCAATTTCCCTCCTACTGACATCGTACACGTTGTTCATGAAACTGCTAGTGAACAGCCATATGCCTTGGATTGTGGATACCAATTTCCCTCCTACTGACATCGTACACGCTGTTCATGAAACTGCTAGTGAACAGCCATATGCCTTGGATTGTGGATACCAACAGACTGTCCAAGTGTCAGAAGGGAGCAATGCCACGGAATGGTTTTCAGGGAGAATGTCTTTTGCTTGCAAAGCAGCATAAGCAATTTTCTCCATTCATCTTCCTCCCTCACTGTAGCTTTCTTTGATATCAAGGACAGTTTTGGAAGCATCGACCATCAATTCATGATCAGAGAACAGATCGCGGCTGGATACCCTCAGGTGTTCATCGACATCACGACTGATATCTACAGAAAATCTACCTCCCAGGTGAAGTCAGGAGGAAAACTCGCGAGACTCATACAGTGAGGAAAGGGCATTATCCAGGAGCGTCATTATCTTCCAGCAAGGAATAGACAAGTGGCTCTGCTGGATAGAACATCCATACCCTGACTAGGTGCCTCCCAATCCGGTGCAGGGATATGTGGACGGAGAGAAAAATTGAGGAGTTCATGTAAGCATCAGGAATGCAAGTAAAACATCAGAAATGCGCAGTTCTTCATGGAAGAACAGGAAACAACTGGAACTAGAAAGACACGACCGGTGATGCACAATTCCTCAATCAAGGATCCTCACTCCCCTTGTACTCCAAAGATCGGTTGTTGTTGGCATCCGTCAGTCTCGTGAGACCATGGAGTGTGCGCCAGGTTTGGTCAGTCTGGGGTTGAGCGGCAGCGTACTCTGTGGCTGTAGAGCCCGATCCTTGAGCCGCATGCTCTGTTGCACTTGTCACAAGTGAAGTCCTGGCGTGGCTCTGTAGATGCCGACGCTATCCTCTGTCGTCTGTGTTCTCTCTTCTCCTCCCACTGCTCCTGTCTCCTCTTCTCGCTGGCCTGGATGCCAGTCTTGACGGCGTGTCTCCAGCTGCTGCGGTCAACGGCCAACGTTTCCCAGCCTGCTGGGTTGATGCCTCCTGCCGTCATGTCACGTTTACAAACGTCCTTGTAGCGGAGGAGAGGTCTTCCTGCAGGTCTGGATCCCGTGGTGAGCTCGCAGTACAGCACATCTTTGGGTATTCGGCAGTCGTCCATCCTGCTGACGTGACCCAGCCATCTAAGTCATCTCTGGCTGAGCATGGCGAACATGCTGAGAATACCTGCTTGCGCCAGTACGTCCTTGTTGGGGATGCGGTCCTGCCAGCTGATGCCCAGGATCCTTCTGAGGCAGCGCATGTGAAAGGTGTAGAGCTGGCGTTCTTGGCGGAAATACAGGGTCCACGCTTCGCTTCCGTAAAGGAGCGTGCTGAGAACGCAGGCCTGGTAGACTTTCATCTTGGTGCATCTTGGTGTTGGTTGTCAGCATGGAGTTGTCCCAGACACGCTTTCCGAGGCGGGCCAGTGATGTTGCGGCTTTGCCAATGCGCTTGTTTAGCTCGGCGTCAAGAGACAAGTTGCTTGAGATGGTGGAGCCCAAAGGTCTGCTATGACATCAACCAGTAAGACTTCCACAGCCTGGTGCCACTCTGCCCACTAAAACGTGCAGACCCTGTGTCCGTACAACGTTCTCCTACTTCTGGAACTTGAACCCATAACACAGCAGTTTTGAACAGGTTTACCACAGCAGTAAGTCATGTGTTAAACAGATGCACAGCCAGAAAGAATTTTATCCAGTAATGGCATTAATTTACCGAGTAGTTGACATCATCTGCAGGAACATCTCTTCAATACATTGAATGCCGAGGACAATGCCTTCACAGCAGTACCACACACCAAGCCCGATTTGTATGTGATAGATCATGGTTCAGCCTTGTGTACCTGTAACATCACTGAAGTTGCAGTTCCTTTTGATGGATTTGTCAATACCATCACAAAATGCCTACCCCTGAGCCAGTGCATCCAGGAACTTGAATTCTGGTGTAGGGTTGTTATCCTGGTTGTAGGATCTCTGGGAAGCATACACAACCGATTT
Source organism: Theodoxus fluviatilis (assembly GCA_034096865.1). Classification (NCBI taxonomy): domain Eukaryota; kingdom Metazoa; phylum Mollusca; class Gastropoda; order Cycloneritida; family Neritidae; genus Theodoxus; species Theodoxus fluviatilis. The sequence continues at coordinate 30,159 of JAWQFJ010002602.1, forward strand.
GTCAGCGGCCTCAGGATGGTGGGAACATCAACACAGAGCTAAGGGCATCACCAGATATGTGTCTCTGAGTGCCATAATGGCTCTCTCAGAATATGGAAGCAGAGATGCAGACAGATCTTGCCAAGAGGAAACTCCCTGCGGTATGCTGACAGGGAGTCCTCATCTTCATTCTCACCTGTAACTGTTCTCTATCTCCTCCTTCATCTTCACCCCCTTTTCCCCATGTGCCTACTCCCCCACCTCCCCATCCCTAACTGAGAGACCTGGATGCAACTTCATTCAGCTGAGGACCTCAATGAATGCACTTGTGCATATTCACCCATGTCAAAAGAATTTAATGAGTAATCATGTGGGTGAGTTTTCCACCCCTGCCAACAGAAAAACTAAGTGAGCATGCATATGGGGTGTTTTCACCATTATCAGCAGAAGAACGTAAGAACATCAGTTATGTAGAACCACATGCATCATGCTCCACTTTGCCTTGGGCAAAGGCTGTTGTTATTTGTTGACTCCAGCCAAAAACCAAGGCTACAGCAAAATGTTGTTATGTTGTACTGTTAGTGTTATGTGGGGATTATCTTCAGCCGAGGTAAGCTCCTAACATAACAACTGGCATTCTCTGGAGACAGAGATCAAATCCCCTGAAGACGGAGTGTGGCTGCCTATATGGCGGGGTGTTCAAAAACAGTCACACACGCAATTATCTCGCCCACTTGGGTGATCCTGGGAGTGTTTAGCCCAGGTACGCAACAACAACAACAACAACATGCTCCACTGACACTGACATACTGACCGAGTTCTTTCGAAGAAAAAGGGAGAAAATCCTTTGATCAGTACCTTCCTCCCCAGGCTGACAGATGCTAACCCACCAACCACAACCCAAGCAATCAACTTGGATCCTTTCAAAGAAGCTGAGATTGAAAAAGCAATAGAATCATTTTAAAATGGCCCTGCACTGGGATATGACAGCATGGGATATAGGTTTCTGCCTCAAGACACATCAGCACCATGACTGCAAAGTTCAATATTTGCTGGCGAAACAACAGAATACTAGGAGACTGGAAGCATGCCATCATAAGCCTACTACCCAGAGGTAATAGGGAGGTAGCCCAGAGCAACCTGATGACTGGATACCAGTATCCCTCTTCACATCATTTTACCAAATTTTCAACAACCTCATTCAGAGAAGGATGTTACCCTGGATATCACTGTCAGACAGACTGTGTTCCTCATAGAAGGCTTCCCTTCCTAGAAAAGGCCTTCAAGAACATGATTTAGCCTCAGGGCAGTGATAGGAGACATTTTCAACATTGACACAAGTATCCATGTACGGTGAAGGGTGAAGTCAATTGATTTGTGTCACCAAAAACAGTCTCATCATGTGCAAACACCTTGGTGGAAAATTTTGATTCGGGGCATTTTTTGTTTCACCATGTGTAATGATCTGATTTTAATTAAGTGAACCTATACAAACATTAATACTGGTACCTAGACATGTGTGAATATACCTGTGCATACTGTACTGCCTTGTGATGAAAGTGATACTTGCAAATTACTATTGCCCACACAAATATATTTATACATCTCCAGGACGGTATTTCACCGCACCTTAAACCTGATGCGACTGGGGCTGCAGTTAGTGATTGTGGTAGATGGTCGGGCTCCTGAAGTCAAAGCAGCCATGTTGAAGCAACGCAGTGCTACAGGAGATGCCAGTGTGGAGCGGAGACAGTTTGCTGAACTGGCCAGAGAGGTAGGTGGACTGTCTTCTCTCCAGCCTGACTGTCCATGATCACTCCCCCTTGTGTTTCCTGTGTGAATTGTATTGTTGATGGCTTTGTGCAGCTCTACCTCGGAATGATTTTTATATAGTTTCATTTGCCCCGAGTCATTAGCTCTTTCTATCTAATCTCTCACAGAAAAAAGTGAGTTTTCATGGGTTTTCTATAAATTCTATGCAGCACTAACAACTTGATCTGCCATTGTGAAATTAGATCATGAACACTTTGATGGCAATTCCAGACTTTGCAATGCACTGACGTCATGTGCATAACTGGTTCCTGTCTGCTCCCCTCCAGTGCTACGGGCTGTTTGAGGCTCTTGGTCTTCCTGTCATCGAGTGCTTGGGGGAGGCTGAGAAAATGTGTGCTCAGCTAAATCAGCAAGGGGTTTGTACATGTATTCAATGTGTGTGTGTGAGTGTGTGTGTGTGTGTGTGTGTGTGTGTGTGTACAGGTGCATTACGATTCATGCACAGTGTGTGTGGTGTGTGTGTGTGTGTGTGTGTGTGTGTGTGCATGGGTGCATGTGTATGTATGTGTGTGCACATGTGCATGTGTTTGTGTATACCATTCATGCACAATGTGCAAATGTGTGTGCATATGCATTTATATGTATGTGAGTGTGTATGTATGTATGTGTGTGTGCATATATGTGACGATGCCCAGCATGCATGTGTGTACATGTGTGTGTGTGTGTGTGTGTGTGTGTGTGTGTGTTAAATGGTATGCTTGCACATGCCTATCTGTACAGCACTTGTCTGTGTAAATGTAAAAGTGTGTTTGTCCTCACCTGAAATGGTAAAAGAAGGGGGAGGGAAGGATAGAAGGCAGGAGGATGGGTTAAAGAGGGAAATTGAGCACACCTTAGAGAGTAGACTCCTCTGCTGATGAAGGAGTAAATTACAGGCAGCAAGTGTGATCTGACAACTATCTGAGCCTGTTTGAATACACATGGCAACATGGCCACAGATCAGTGTCGCATACCTACATTACGAGCAACTTGGAATCAAAGTCAGAGATGACTTTCTATTTCAGATGGTGGATGCCTGCCTCACAGAGGATGGTGACACCCTCTTGTATGGAGCCCAGACAGTTTATCGGAATTTCACACAAAATGGCAAGGTGCAGAGTACTTTGACAAGTGGAGAGTGGCTGGTTTTGGTGTCACAGTAGAACTAGTATTCTCACCTCTTTTGCACAGCCCTGTCATTTATCTCAGCATGCTGAGATGCAGAGTACAGTGGCTTGATCAGGAATATGGCAATGACTGGCAGAGCTATGACAATACAGATATGCCGTATTTTGAGCAGCTGTGTGAAGACAACAGGCTTGTAGGTGCTTTGGAAAGAGGACTCTGCTAATACAAGTATGAACTGCTTTCGGGTGTGGGGCTGCATTTGTTGGTGTGCTGTCATCGCACCAGGTTGGTTGCTCCTCGTCTTGCTGCGCCCTCTGTGCTTATGACTGATTTGTCATTTCCCCCTCTCTAGCTACCAAGTTTCTCATGATTTTGAGTTGCAATGAGTCTTGCAAAGTGTAAATTTAAAAGATGATTACACCACTGAATCCTTGATAGAAAACAAGCAAAAAAGGGGAACTGATGAATTTTCACCCTTTCCACACCGCCATACACCACAGATGTCTGTGCTTGCCCTGTATTAAAAACTAGTCTCACCTAAACAGTGCCGATTGCTTTGAAAGGCTGATGTGGAGGAATGGTTTGATAGTAGTTAAGAAAGTTAATGCAAATGTTGCACTGGCAAGAGATACTGGTCTCTTCATTAACTCATTGAAGAGAAAGTGTGTGATACCTGTATTAGGCAAATGGATCTTCATTGAATTCATAAGTTCATCTACACATATTTCTTTTATGAAAGTTATCCATAACAAATGGTAAACTTTTGAATTTAACTTAGCACTCTGACAAATTATCTACAGAACAAAAGTCACAAAGTGAGTTGCATATATATGTATTGTGCAAAGTAATATTCTTCAGTGATGGAGTGTGGTAAGAAGAAAGAAGGCAGCTCCATGCCACACTATCATGTTACCTCTACATAGGCCTTCAAGTTCCTGTTCCCTTTCTGTGTAGGTCTTCCAGTGGCAGCGCTTCTCCATGGCAGAGGTGAGAGGCAGGCTAGGGCTGGAGAGGCAGGACTTGGTGGTGCTGGCCATTCTGGGAGGCTGTGACTATGACTCCTCTGGTGTTCCCGGAGTTGGGCCTGAGCAAACCAAACAGCTGATAGCCGAGATTAAGACCCACCACACCGACTCACTGGAGAGGTAGGACCTAGCCACACATCCATAGCTCGGGATGAAACTGATGCATTTTTTCTGTGGTCTAGTTGACATTTCACATTAAGGTACTTTCAATTAATATAAGATTGTTAACTTGGACTGTATTGCACCTTAACTCATGCTCACACATATATGATTACACACACACACACACACACACACACACTCACACACACACATACACACACACACACACACACACACACACACACACACACACTCACATACACTCAACACACAAATGTAAGTAGAGAAACAAACACCCACAAAGTGATGTGGGCTTTTTAATGCACACAAGGAATGCAAATAATTAGGCAGAAAATAGACAGATTACCTCTTAGATAGACAGATGATCACTCAGAGAAAGAAAGAAAAAGATGGGAAGGAGGGCTGAAAGCTCGTGTTGACCCCAGTGACTTGTTCTTGTGGCAGGTTGCAGTCATGGAGCACCGATGAAGAGCTTGCAGGTCTTGCAAGAGTGCATGAGGAACTCTCCACTCTAAAGAGAGACAAGCACTGCAGTGTTTGTCACCACTCAGGTAAGTTTGCCATTACAAGGAAAGAGCCTTGTTTCTAAGATAAGGGGTGCTGCTACAAAGTTGAGAGTTGCCACTACAAAGTTAAAAGTGCTGCAACAAAGTTAAAGGTGCTGCAACAAAGTTAATAAGTGCCACTACAAACTTTAAGGGTGCTACTACAAAGGGGATGCTGCTACAAAGTTAAGGGTGCTACTACTAAGTTGATTGCTACTACAAAGTTAAGGGTGCCTCTACAAAGTTAAAGGGTGTTACTACAAAGTTTAGGCTGCTATTACAAAGTTAAGGATGCTACTACAAAGTTAAGGGTGCCTCTACAAAGTTAAAGGTGCTACTACAAACTTAAATGGTGCCACTACAAAGGGGGTACTGCTACAAAGTTAAGGGGTGCTACTACGAATGGAAGGGTGCTGCTACAAAGTCAAGGGTGCTACAACAAAGTAAAGGGTGCTACAACAAAGTAAAGGGTGCTACAACAAAGTAAAGGGTGCTACAACAAAGTAAAGGGTGCTACTACAAAGTAAAGGGTGCTACAACAAAGTAAAGGGTGCTACAACAAAGTAAAGGGTGCTACTACAAAGTAAAGGGTGCTACTACAAAGTAAAGGGTGCTACTACAAAGTTAAGAGTGCTACTACAAAGTAAAGGGTGCTACTACAAAGTAAAGGGTGCTACAACAAAGTAAAGGGTGCTACTACAAAGTTAAGAGTGCTACTACAAAGTAAAGGGTGCTACCACAAAGTAAAGGGTGCTACTACAAAGTTAAGAGTGCTACTACAAAGTAAAGGGTGCTACTACAAAGTAAAGGGTGCTACTACAAAGTAAAGGGTGCTACTACAAAGTAAAGGGTGCTACTACAAAGTAAAGGGTGCTACTACAAATTTAAGGGTGCTGTTTTAAATTGAAGGATGCTACTACAAAGTTAAAGGTGCTACTACAAAGTTAAGGTTGCTACTACAAAGCTAAAGTTGCTACTACAAAGTTTAAGGTGCTGCAACAAAGTTAAGAGATGCCACTACTAAGTTAATGTTGCTACTACAAAGTTAAAGATGCTACTACAAAGTTAAGGGTGCTACTACAAAGTTAAGGTTGCTACTACAAAGTTCAGGGTGCATCTACAAAGTTAAGGGTGCTACTACAAAGTTAAGGGTGATACTTCAAATTTAAACGTGCTACTACAAAGTTAAGGGTGCTACTTCAAATTTAAGGATCCTGCTAAAACTTTTAGGGGTGCTACTACAAAGTTAAGGTTGCTACTACAAAGTTAAGGGTGCTACTTCAAATTGAAGTTTGCTGCTAAAAAAGTTAAGGTTGCTGCTAAAAGGTTAAGGGTGCTACTACAATGTGAAAGTGCTGTTATAAGGTTAAAATGCTGTTAAGAGGTGAGAGTGCTGCTAGAAGATGAGAGTGCTGCCACAAGGTGAGAGTGCTGCTACAAGGTGGGGAGTGCTGCTAGAAGATGTGAGTGCTGCTACAAGGTGCAAATGCTGTTACAAGGTGCAAGTGCTGTTACAAGGTGTGAGTGCTGCCACAAGGTGAGAGTGCTGCTACAAGTGAGAATGCTGTTACAAGGTTAGAATGTTGTTACAAGGTGAGAGTGCTGCTAGAAGGTGTGAGTGCTGCTACAAGGTGATAGTGCTGCTAAAAGGTGTGAGTGCTGCTACAAGGTGCAAATGCTGTTAGAAGGTGCAAGTGCTGTTACAAGGTGAGAGTGCTGCTACAAGGTGAGAGTCCTGCTACAAGGTGTGAGTGCTGCTACAAGGTGAGAGTGCTGCTACATGGTGCAAGTGCTGCTACAATGTGAGAGTGCTGCTACAAGGTGTGAGTGCTGCTACAAGGTGAGAGTGCTGCTACAAGGTGTGAGTGCTGCTACAAGGTGTGAGTGCTGCTACAAGGTGAGAGTACTGCTACAAGGTGAGAGTGCTGCTACAAGGTGCAAGTGCTGCTACAAGGTGTGAGTGCTGCTACAAGGTGTGAGTGCTGCTACAAGGTGAGAGTGCTGCTACAAGGTGTGAGTGCTGCTACAAGGTGTGAGTGCTGCTACAAGGTGTGAGTGCTGCTACAAGGTGAGAGTGCTGCTACAAGGTGAGAGTGCTGCTACAAGGTGCAAGTGCTGCTACAAGGTGTGAGTGCTGCTACAAGGTGTGAGTGCTGCTACAAGGTGAGAGTGCTGCTACAAGGTGTGAGTGCTGCTACAAGGTGAGAGTGCTGCTACAAGGTGTGAGTGCTGCTACAAGGTGAGAGTGCTGCTACAAGGTGAGAGTGCTGCTACAAGGTGAGAGTGCTGCTACAAGGTGTGAGTGCTGCCACAAGGTGAGAGTGCTGCTACAAGGTGTAAGTGCTGCTACATGGTGCAAGTGCTGCTACAAGGTGAGAGTTCTGCTACAAGGTGTGAGTGCTGCCACAAGGTGAGAGTGCTGGTACAAGGTGAGAGTGCTGCTACAAGGTGCAAGTGCTGCTACAAGGTGAGAGTGCTGCTACAAGGTGTGAGTGCTGCTACATGGTGCAAGTGCTGCTACAAGGTGAGAGTGCTGCTACAAGGTGTGAGTGCTGCTACAAGGTGAGAGTGCTGCTTCAAGGTGAGAGTGCTGCTACATGGTGCAAGTGCTGCTACAAGGTGAGAGTGCTGCTACAAGGTGTGAGTGCTGCTACAAGGTGAGAGTGCTGCTACAAGGTGCAAGTGCTGCTACAAGGTGTGAGTGCTGCTACAAGGTGAGAGTGCTGCTATGAGGTGTGAGTGCTGCTACATGGTGCAAGTGTTGCTACAAGGTGAGAGTGCTGCTACAAGGTGTGAGTGTTGCTACAAGGTGAGAGTGCTGCTACAAGGTGTGAGTGCTGCTACAAGGTGTGAGTGCTGCTACAAGGTGAGAGTGCTGCTACAAGGTGAGAGTGATGCTACAAGGTGAGAGTGCTGCTACAAGGTGTGAGTGCTGCTACAAGATGAGAGTGCTGCTACAAGGTGCAAGTGCTGCTACAAGGTGCAAGTGCTGCTACAAGGTGTGAATGCTGCTACAAGGTGAGAGTGCTGCTACAACATGTGAGTGCTGAATGCTACCACAAGGTGAGAGTGCTGCTACAAGGTGATAGTTGTGCTACAAGGTGAGAGTGCTGCTACAAGGTGCAAGTGCTGCTACAAGGTGTGAGTGCTGCTACAAGGTGAGAGTGCTGCTACAAGGTGTGAGTGCTGCTACATGGTGCAAGTGCTGCTACAAGGTGAGAGTGCTGCTACAAGGTGTGAGTGCTGCTACAAGGTGAGAGTGCTGCTACAAGGTGAGAGTGCTGCTTGTCAAGCCACAGGTTGACAGTATGAATAAATAAATAGAATTAAATGTATATATGTAAGGAAAACAGAAAGATCTTGTCATGACCGAATTTTGGACTGGGATCCTCTGGATTGGTGAACTGGTGGTGTGGCCGCTGGGCCACCAGAAATTGATAGCATTATAGAATTAGAAAGTATCATTGTCGTAGAATGTGACGATGTAACTAAGAGGAACTCGTCATACCCAGAATCCTCCGCTTCCAGAGAAATGGTGGTTCTCTAACCGTGGGAAGAAGAGGGAATCTCCCGAATTTTTCACACCATACCCTAGACATTGGTGAAGGGAAAATTTCCTTCCCAATGAGGGCGCTACAGTGTTAAAATTCTTTTTAACCTTAGTGTATTCCATTTAGAAGGAATGGAATGAAGACGTGTGAAATCGGTAGACGGGGTATTCACAGGTGGACTGGTGAGTGTTTTTCTCTCTCTTTTTATGATAGACACATATGTATAAAGGGACAGTTCAGTTATTTATTGCTTGTAAATTCTTGTTGTTGAGTTAGTCATTAATTAGGGTGATTGCTGGTGAGAGTTGAAGAAAATGAATTTTAAAAAGGTGCGTGACGTCAAATTGAATGTTTTCCTTTTTGAGAACGTCATTACTTCGCTATTTGACCCAGTCGCTAAACTGAAAACTGATACAATTATTTTATGAAGCTAGGCTTGTCTTGTTTTGTGAAATTATCGTTTAATGCAAATTGGGAAAATATATTATGGGAATCCAATGAAATATTTTTCTTTAGCACCTGCTTCGCCATCCCGACGTATGGTGGACGGTACCGCTTTGCTGTCGCCTTGGCTGGGAAGGAATTATCAGGAGAAGGGACCTTGACATTGGGCCGGAGTTGAAGGAAAGCTTTCTTCGGGGAAAAGCGACTCCGATGTTTGGTTGGGACCCTCCTTTTCATCGAGAGTACCTGTGAAGATCCTGGGCGGTCAGCTGACTCTTTGGGGGAGGGGGGATTCGAGAGTTCTTTGGGGAGATTCGGGAACTTTTTGTTATGAATCAAATACTGTGATAGCATTGTTTTGTTTTACAGTGTGATAATATCCTGACTGTGATTGTCTCAAAATAATAAATCTCTGTTTAGTTAATCTTAAAGTGTGTGATATCTTATCAAAAGTGGATGAATGTCTTTGAATGATTGTTCGTGAGCATACAGATACACCAAAGAGATCCAATCTATCATTTCGGTAAAAGAACCCCAGGATCTGTAGCTGGGATCCCAATCTCGGTTTTATCGGACCTGACACTGCTACAAGGTGTGAGTGCTGCTACAAGGTGAGAGTGCTGCTACAAGGTGAGAGTGCTGCTACAAGGTGCAAGTGCTGCTACAAGGTGTGAGTGCTGCTACAAGGTGAGAGTGCTGCTACAAGATGAGAGTGCTGCTACAAAGTGAGAATGCTTACGAGTGCTGCTACAAGGTGCAAGGGCTGCTACAAGGTGAGAGTGCTTCTGCAAGGTGAGAGTGCTGCTACAGGCAAGAGTGCTGCTACAGGTGAGAGTGCTGCTACAAGGTGCAAGTGCTGTTAGAAGGTGCAAGTGCTGTTACAAGGTGAGAGTGCTGCTTCAAGGTGCGAGTGCTGCTACAGGTGAAAGTGCTATTACAAGGTGAAAGTGCTGTTACAAGGTGAGAGTGCTGTTACAAGGTGAGAGTGCTGCTACAAGGTGAGAGTGCTGCTACAAGGTTAGAATGTTGTTACAAGGTGCAAATGCTTCTAGAAGGTGTGAGTGCTGTTACAAGGTGTGAGTGCTGCCACAAGGTGAGAGTGCTGCTAGAAGGTGTGAGTGCTGCTAAAAGGTGAGAGTGCTGCTACAAGGTGTGAGTGCTGTTACAAGGTGAGAATGCTGCTTCAAGGTGAGAGTGCTCTTACAAGGTTAGAATGTTGTTACATGGTGAGAGTGCTGCTAGAAGGTGTGAGTGCTGCTACAAGGTGCAAGTGCTGTTACAAGGTGAGAGTGCTGTTGCAAGATGAGAGTGCTGCTACAAGGTGGAAACGCTGTTACAAGGTGAGAATGCTACCACAATGTGCAAGTGCTGCTACAAGATGAGAAAGCATGGAAGTGCTGCTACAAGGTGCAAGTGCTGCTACAAAATGAAAATGCATGGAAGTGCTGCTACAGGGTGAGAGTGCTGTTACAAGATAAGAGTGCTGTAACAAGGTGAGAATGCATGCAAATGCTGCTACAAGGTGAGAGTACTGCTACAAGATGAGAGTGCTGTTACAAGATGAGAGTGCTGCTACAAAGTGAGAATGCTTATGAGTGCTGCTACAAGGTGAGAGTGCTGTTACAAGATGAGAGTGCTGCTACAAAGTGAGAATGCTTACGAGTGCTGTTACAAGGTGAGAATACTGTTACTAGGTGAGAGTCCTCCCAGAAGGTGCAAATGATATTACAAGATGCAAGTGCTGCCACAAGGTGAGAGTGCTGCCACAAGGTGAGAGTGCTGCTTCAAGGGGAGAGTGCTGCCTCAAGGTGAGAGTGCTGTTACAAGGTGAGAATACTGTTTCAAGGTGAGAGTCCTCCCAGAAGGTGCAAATGATATTACAAGATGCAAGTGCTGCCACAAGGTACAAGTGCTGCCACAAGGTGCTATTGCTGTTACAAGGTGAAAGTTGCTACAAGTTGCAAGTGCTGCTGCAAGGTTAGAGAGCTGCTACAAGTTGCGAGTGCTGCTACAAGGTGAGAGTGCTGCTGCAAGTTGCGAGTGCTGCTACAAGGTGAGAGTGCTGCTGCAAGGTGAGAATGCTGCTACAAGGTCAGAGTGCTGCTTCAAGTTGTGAGTGCTGCTACAAGGGGAGAGTGCTGTTACAAGGTGAGAGTGCTGCTTCAAGGTGAGAGTGCTGCTACAAGTTGTGAGTGCTGCTACAAGGGGAGAGTTTTGTTACAAGGTGAGAGTGCTGCTACAAGGTGAGTGCGGCTACAAGGTGAGAGCTGCTACAAGTTGCGAGTGCTGCTACAAGGTGAGTGCGGCTACAAGGTGAGAGTGCTGCTACAAGGTGAGAGTGCTGCTACAAGGTGAGAGCTGCTACAAGTTGCGAGTGCTGCTACAAGGTGAGTGCTGCTACAAGTTGCGAGTGCTGCTACAAGGTGAGTGCGGCTACAAGGTGAGAGCTGCTACAAGGTGAGTGCTGCTACAAGGTGAGAGCTGCTACAAGGTGAGTGCTGCTACAAGTTGCGAGTGCTGCTACAAGGTGAGTGCGGCTACAAGGTGAGAGCTGCTACAAGGTGAGTGCTGCTACAAGGTGAGTGCGGCTACAAGGTGAGAGCTGCTACAAGGTGAGTGCGGCTACAAGGTGAGAGCTGCTACAAGGTGAGTGCGGCTACAAGGTGAGAGCTGCTACATGGTGAGTGCTGCTACAAGGTGAGTGCGGCTACAAGGTGAGAGCTGCTACATGGTGAGTGCTGCTACAAGGTGAGAGCTGCTACAAGGTGAGAGCTGCTACAAGGTGAGTGCTGCTACATGGTGAGTGCTGCTACAAGGTGAGAGCTGCTACAAGTTGCGAGTGCTGCTACAAGGTGAGAGTGCAGCTGCAAGGTGAGAGTGCTGCTACAAGGTTAGAGTGCTGCTACATGGTGAGAGTGCTGCTACATGGTGAGTGCTGCTACAAGGTGAGAGCTGTTACAAGTTGCGAGTGCTGCTACAAGGTGAGAGTGCAGCTGCAAGGTGAGAGTGCTGCTACAAGGTGTGAGTGCTGCTACACAGTGAGAGTGCTGCTACATGGTGAGAGTGCTGCTACATGGTGAGTGCTGCTACAAGGTGAGAGTGCTGCTGCAAGTTGCGAGTGCTGCTACAAGGTGAGAGTGCTGCTGCAAGTTGCGAGTGCTGCTACAAGGTGAGAGTGCTGCTACAAGGTGTGAGTGCTGCTGCAAGGTAACAATGCTGTTACTAGGTGAGAATGCTGCTACAAGGTGAGAATGCTGCTACAAGGTGAGAGTGCTGCTGCAATTTGTGAGTGCTGCCAAAAGATGAGAATGCCGCTACAAGGTGAGAAGACTGCTACAAGGTGAGAGTGCAGCTGCAAGGTGAGAGTGCAGCTGCAAGGTGAGAGTGCTGTTGCAAGGTGAGAGTGCTGCCACAAGATGAGAATGCGCTACAAGGTGAGAGTGCAGCTGCAAGATGAGAGTGCAGCTGCAAGGTGAGAGTGCTGTTGCAAGGTGAGAGTGCTGTTGCAAGGTGAGAGTGCTGCCACAAGATGAGAATGCGCTACAAGGTGAGAGTGCAGCTGCAAGGTGAGAGTGCAGCTGCAAGGTGAGGGTGCAGCTAGAAGGTGAGAGTGCAGCTGCAAGGTGAAAGTGCAGCTGCAAGGTGAGAGTGCTGCTACATGGTGAAAGTGCTGCTTCAAGGTGAGAGTGCTGCTACAAGGTGAGAGTGCAGCTGCAAGGTGAGAGTGCTGCTACAAGGTGCGAGTGCTGCTACAAGGTGTGAGTGCTGCTACAAGGTGTGAGTGCTGCTACAAGGTGAGAGTTCTGCTACAAGGTGAGAGTGCTGCTACAAGGTGTGAGTGCTGCTACAAGGTGTGAGTGCTGCTACAAGGTGAGAGTGCTGCTACAAGGTGTGAGTGCTGCTACATGGTGAAAGTGCAGCTGCAAGGTGTGAGTGCTGCTACAAGGTGAGAGTGCTGCTACAAGGTGAGAGTGCTGCTACAAGGTGTGAGTGCTGCTACAAGGTGAGAGTGCTGCTACATGGTGAGAGTGCTGCTACATGGTGAGTGCTGCTACAAGGTGAGAGCTGCTGCAAGTTGCAAGTGCTGCTACAAGGTGAGAGTGCTGCTGCAAGTTGCGAGTGCTTCTACATGGTGAGAATGCTGCTACAAGGTGAGAGAGCTGCTACAAGTTGCGAGTGCTGCCACAAGATGAGAATGCCGCTACAAGGTGAGAATGCTGCTGCAAGGTGAGAAGAGTGCTACAAGGTGAGAGTGCTTTCGCAAGGTGAGAGGGCTTCCACAAGATGAGAATGCCGCTACAGGGTGAGAAGACTGCTACAAGGTGAGAGTGCAGCTGCAAGGTGAGGGTGCAGCTGCAAGGTGATAGTGCTGCTACAAGTTGAGAATGCCGCTACAAGGTGAGAAGACTGCTACAAGGTGAGAGTGCAGCTGCAAGGTGAGAGTGCAGCTGCAAGGTGAGGGTGCTGCTTCAAGGTGAGAGTGCTGCTACAAGGTGAGAGTGCTGCTACAAGGTGAGAGTGCAGCTGCAAGGTGTGAGTGCAGCTGCAAGGTGAGAGTGCTGCTACAAGGTGAGAGTGCAGCTGCAAGGTGAGGGTGCTGCTACAAGGTGAGAGTGCTGCTACAAGGTGAGAGTGCTGCTACAAGGTGAGAGTGCAGCTGCAAGGTGAGGGTGCTGCTACAAGGTGAGAGTGCTGTTACAAGGTGAGAGTGCTGCCTCAAGGTGAGAGTGCAGCTGCAAGGTGAGGGTGCTGCTTCAAGGTGAGAGTGCTGCTGCAACGTGAGAGAGCTGCTACAAGGTGAGAATGCTGCTGCAAGGTGAGAATGCTGCTACAAGGTGAGAGAGCTGCTACAAGATGAGAGTGTTGCTGCAAGGTGAGGGTGCTGCTTCAAGGTGAGAGTGCTGCTACAAGTTGCGAGTGTTGCTACAAGATGAGAGTGTTGCTGCAAGGTGAGAGTGCTGCCACAAGATGAGAATGCTGCTATAAGTTGCGAGTGTTGCTACCAGATGAGAGTGTTGCTGCAAGATGAGAGTGCTGCTACAAGGTGCAAGTGCTGCTTCAAGGTGTGAGTGCTGCCACAAGATGAGAATGCTGCTACAAGGTGAGAGTGCTGCTACAAGGTGAGAATGCTGCCGCAATGTGAGAGTGCTGCCACAAGATGAGAATGCTGCTACAAGGTGAGAGTGCTGCCACACGGTGAGAGTGCTGCTTCAAGGTAAAAGTGATGTTACAAGGTGAGAGTGCTTCTGCAAGTTGCAAGTGCTGCTACAAGGTGAGAGTGCTGCTGCAAGGTGACAGTGCTGTTACAAGATGACAGTGCTGTTACAAGGTGCAAGTGCTGCTACAAGGTGAGAGTGCTGCTACAACATGTGAGTGCTGCTATAAGGTGTGAGTGCTGCCAGAAGGCGAGAGTGCTGCTACAACATGTGAGTGCTGCTACAACATGTGAGTGCTGCTACAAGGTGCAAGTGCTGCCAGAAGGTGAGAGTGCTGCTACAAGGTGAGAGTGCTGCTAGAAGGTGTGAGTGCTGCTACAAGGTGTGAGTGCTGCTACAAGGTGAGAGTACTGCTACAAGGTGTGAATGCTGCTACAAGGTGAGAGTGCTGGTACAAGGTGTGAGTGCTGCTAAAAGGTGTTAGTGCTGCTACAAGGTGAGAGTGCTGCTACAAGGTGTGAATGCTGCCAGAAGGTGAGAGTGCTGCTACAAGGTGTGAGTGCTGCTACAAGGTGTGAGTGCTGCTACAAGGTGTGAATGCTGCTAGGAAGTTTGAGCTCTGCGACAAGGTGAGAGTGCTGCTACAAGGTGAGAGTGCTGCTACAAGGTGTGAATGCTGCTACAAGGTGAGAGTGCTGCTACAAGGTGAGAGTGCTGCTACAAGGTGTGAATGCTGCTACAAGTTGCGAGTGCTGCTACAAGGTGAGAATGCTGCTACAAGGTGAGAGTGCTGCTACAAGGTGTGAATGCTGCTACAAGGTGAGAGTGCTGCCACAAGGTGAGAGTGCTGCTACAAGGTGAGAGTGCTGCTACAAGGTGTGAATGCTGCTACAAGGTGAGAGTGCTGCCACAAGGTGAGAGTGCTGCTACAAGGTGTGAATGCTGCTACAAGGTGTGAATGCTGCTACAAGGTGTGAATGCTGCTACAAGGTGAGAGTGCTGCTACAAGGTGAGAGTGCTGCTACAAGGTGTGAGTGCTGCTACAAGGTGTGAATGCTGCTTCAAGGTGTGAATGCTGCTACAAGGTGTGAATGCTGCTTCAAGGTATGAATGCTGCTAGGAAGTTTGAGTGCTGCCACAAGGTGAGAGTGCTGCTACAAGGTGAGAGTGCTGCTACAAGGTGTGAGTGCTGCTACAAGGTGTGGATGCTGCTACAAGGTGTGAATGCTGCTAAGAAATGTGAGTGCTGCTACAAGGTGTGAGTGCTGCTACAAGGTGTGAGTGCTGCTACAAGGTGTGAGTGCTTCTACAAGGTGAGAGTGCTGCTACAAGGTGTGAGTGCTGCTACAAGTTGCGAGTGCTGCTACAAGGTGTGAGTGCTGCCACAAGGTGTGAGTGCTGCTACAACGTGTGAGTGCTGCTACAAGGTGTGAGTGCTGCTACAAGGTGAGAGTGCTGCTAGGAAGTTTGAGCGCTGCCACAAGGTGTGAGTGCTGCTACAAGGTGAGAGTGCTGCTACAAGGTGTGAGTGCTGTTACTAGGTGAGAGTGCTGCTACAAGATGTGAGTGCTGCTACAAGGTGAGAGTGCTGGTAGGAAGTTTGAGCGCTGCCACAAGGTGAGAGTGCTGCTACAAGGTGAGAGTGCTGCTACAAGGTATGAGTGCTGCTACAAGGTGAGAGTGCTGCTACAAGGTGAGAGTGCTGCTACAAGGTGTGAGTGCTGCTACACAGTGAGAGTGCTGCTACAAGGTGTGAGTGCTGCTACAAGGTGAGAGTGCTGCTACAAGATGAGAGTGCTGCTACAACATGTGAGTGCTGAATGCTGCCAGAAGGTGAGAGTGCTGCTACAAGGTGTGAGTGCTGCTACAAGGTGTGAGTGCTGCTACAAGGTGAGAGTGCTGCTACAAGGTGAGAGTTCTGCTACAAGGTGATAGTGCTGCTTCAAGGTGTGCGTGCTGCTACAAGGTGTGAATGCTGCTAAGAATTGTGAGTGCTGTCACAAGATGTGAATGCTGCTAGAAGGTGAGAGTGCTGCTACAAGGTGTGAGTGCTTCTACAACATGTGAGTGCTGTCACAAGGTGTGAATGCTGCTAGAAGGTGTGGGTGCTGCTACAAGGTGTGAGTGCTGCTAAAAGATGTTAGTGCTACTACAAGGTGAGAGTGCTGCTACAAGGTGTGAGTGCTGCAACAACATGTGAGTGCTGCTACAAGGTGTGAATGCTGCTAGGAAGTTTGAGCGCTGCCACAAGGTGAGAGTGCTGCCACAAGGTGAGAGTGCTGCTACAAGGTGTGAGTGCTCCCACAAGGTGAGAGTGCTGCCACAAGGTGAGAGTGCTGCTACAAGGTGTGAGTGCTGCTACAAGGTGAGAGTGCTGCTACAAGGTGAGAGTGCTGCTACAAGGTGCAAGTGCTGCTACAAGGTGTGAGTGCTGCTACAAGGTGAGCGTGCTGCTACAAGGTGAGAGTGCTGCTACAAGGTGCAAGTGCTGCTACAAGGTGTGAATGCTGCTAGGAAGTTTGAGCGCTGCCACAAGGTGAGAGTGCTGCCACAAGGTGCAAGTGCTGCTACAAGGTGAGAGTGCTGCTACAAGATGACAGTGCTGTTACAAGTTGTGAGTGCTGCTACAAGGTGTGAGTGCTGCTACAAGGTGTGAGTGCTTCTACAAGGTGTGAATGCTGCTAGGAAGTTTGAGCGCTGCCACAAGGTGAGTGTTGCTACAAGGTGAGAGTGCTGCTACAAGGTGTGAGTGCTGTTACAAGGTGAGAGTGCTGCTACAAGGTGTGAGTGCTGCTACAAGGTGAGAGTGCTGCTACAAGGTGAGAGTGCTGCTACAAGGTGAGAGTTCTGCTACAAGGTGATAGTGCTGCTTCAAGGTGTGCGTGCTGCTACAAGGTGTGAATGCTTCTAAGAAATGTGAGTGCTGTCACAAGATGTGAATGCTGCTAGAAGGTGAGAGTGCTGCTACAAGGTGTGAGTGCTGCTACAACATGATGCACCTCTTAGCGCTCAAGTGTGAAATATCTCTGAGATCTGCATCTATTACAATTACATTGAAAACTGTGGGCCTCTGTAGCTGAGTGGTTAATGCACTTGACCTACAATTCCTTGCAACTAGTGGGTGTTGAGTTCGAAGCTGTGTAGATCCCAGAGTTGCAAGGAATGAACATCAAGCTGTATTAGAAGAACTGTTACTCAACTCGTTTAGGCATTGATATTGTTTGCTAGTCATCAGCATGCACAAAAAAGATGGTGAGAATGGCCAACTTTTTAAGCTAATTATCCAAACAGAAGTGAGATTTATGATTATAGCATGAACATTTACATTGCTGCCCTTCACTGATTCAGCAATTCTGACATTGCATCATTGATCATACAACTGTTACAAAGCTCATGCCAATGTGGCATGCACAAACTGAAATTTTTTGTGCAACAATTGAATGTCTCAACATGAATAAAAACACTGAGTCTCATGTCTGATGAATTTATTTGATCCCTCTCAAACTGGTTTGCTTACCTCAGCAACACTTCAAGTTCAGCAAACTTTGATGAATACAACTTCTAGTATAGAATGATAAAAGATGATGCTAGGAGGTGTTTCCAAGCAAATACTTGATACTGAGTTGTTCTCCCGAGTTCATGACTGGATGGGGTGCTCTATTAAAGTTTCTTATAACCATATATTTTTGACTCTTATGCGAAGCAAAAGTGAGTCTATGTACTCACTCACCTGTTTCGTCCGTCCGGGCGTGGTGTCGTCCGTAACAAACTTTAACGTTGGATTTTTCTCGGAGACTATTAAGTCTATCAACACCCAATTTGGCATGATGGTGTAGGATGACAAGGCGTCAAAAAACATACATAGTGACTTGACCTTGCTTCAAGGTCAAGGTTACAGGAGCTCTTTAAAGTTGGATTGTATACATATTTTGAAGTGACCTTGACCCTGAACTATGGAAGATAACTTTTCCAAACTTCATAACATTGTAGTACACATGTTATACTTTCATTCCGTGTCGTCCCTCCAGGCGTCCGGGTGTCCGGGGATCCGGGCGTCCTGTCATCCGTAAAAAACTTTAACGTTGGATTTTTCTCGGAGACTGTTAAGTCTATCACCACCCAATTTGGCATGATGGTGTAGGATGACAGGCGTCAAAAAACATACACAGTGACTTGACCTTGCTTCAAGGTCAAGGTCACAGGAGCTCTTTAAAGTTGGATTGTATACATATTTTGAAGTGACCTTGACCCTGATTTATGGAAGATAACTCTTCCAAACTTCATAACATTGTAGTACACATGTTATACTTTCATCATGAGACACATTTGGTCACATATCATCAAGGTCAAGGTCACTTTGACCCTTATGAAATGTGACCAAAATGGGGTAGTGATCCACTAAAAGTGACCATATCTCATGGTAGAAAGTGCCAATAAGCACCTGAATTAACTCATTGCTTACGCAGGGATAGCATTAGGAACTTTACCTGTGTACGCAGTGTTTTTGCAAGTTTTCAAAAAATCACACAAAGTCCAAATTTAGAATAACTGTTTAATGGTTGGTACCACAAGAAAGATAATCATTTGCACTTTCTAGCTGAAGTGCTGCATAGTTACAATATGCAGTAAGAAAATTGGGGAAATTTGTTTTTTAACACCAGATACATGCAATTTTGATATTCTTTTTTTTTTTTACACCTAATGTATTGTAATATTAGTCAAGAGATAAATTTTGCACAACAGTTCTGAAATCAGTATTTCCACATCAAACTATATTGATGAATGATTGACTACAGGATAAAAAAATGCTTGAAAATGATTTTTTTTAGCAAGTCAGAGAGGGGAAATCAGAAAATATACACTTACTCACTGCAATCTGTCTCTGTTTGAATAGAAGAAAAGTCTCAAATGACCTGAGAGAAAGAAGGCGCCCTACTCAGCATAGTCCTCTTTTGTGTGGTACAGTTCATTGGAGGAGTAGAGAAGGTTTTCGGAAGGTTTTCGGCATCCTCTGCATCCGAATCGATGTCTGTGTCTGCTGTAAAAACCGTTTCTATCTCTTCCTCTCTTTCTGACGCGACGGCGACGAAGTCAATTCGTCTTCGCTTTCAGCCACGAAATCGATTCGTCTTCGCTGTCAGCCATCGCTTCATTCTCGTTGACTGGGACTATTTCCGCATCAGAATCATAAAGATCTTCTTCATAAGTCCAATATCCACCTAGATCTTCAATATCAGACCCTTCTTCCATCCACACTTCTAATACTTCGTCATTTTCATCACTGCTCGATCAACTTGGACAACGCGACGCCATGTCGACAAGCGCAAAAACCCGACGTAGGGTGAGCGTAGCTTCTACTACATCTAGCTTTCTCACGGGGACTATACTAAAGAAAAGGTAACTCCAGCGAACACACACTGGTTAGAGAATAAAGAGCTGTACGATTTACTTCCCTTGAAACAGACACGGAGATAGGAAAAATTCATTACGGCGACCGCAACACGTACTTGCGCTACGTAGCCAACGGGTGTTGGCGTAATCGCAACACGTCCTTGCGCTGCGTAAGCAATGGGTTAACAGCTTTGTGTTGCATGACCTTTGAGGTCAAAGTCACATGTATTTTGGTAGGACGATGTGTAAAGCAGTTCTTAGTGTATGATGTCATTGCTAGGTTTAGTTGTTTGACCTTGACCTTGAAGGTCACCTGAAAGTCAAGGTCATGTAAAGGTCAAGGTCAAGCATGTAAGTCGTATGGGCTTTGCCCTTCTTGTTTAGTTTTAGGCAAAGAAACATTGCATCAGGAGGTTGTACATATGTCCAAGAAACACCACGAGCAGTGGAATTTGATGAAAGTAAATTTTGTGCATGTTAGAGTAATAAATAATGTAAAATTGCCATCAAAATGGCAGCCAAAAAGTGGAACGGCTGACCCAACACGCTCCATAAAATATCGGCAGCAAAGTATGCCATTGGTGTTTTAAAATTCTGCTGTGAATCTGTTAATTAAAGTTTATTTAGCTTTTCCCAGCAAGAAAACCACGATGTCACAATAACTGTACGTGAAAATCGACTTCAAAGACAGGGTGTGACGAGAAGCCCTTTCACTCTAAAAATTGTATTTAACTTGGCTTGTTTTCTATGTCTAGGGAATATAACAATAGAACTTCTCGCACACTTTCATTCTCTCATTCACACAAAGCATGGTATAAGTATGAAATGAGAGAATGGAAATCTTACTGCAAATTAAAAATGTTTATTAAACAATCCTTAATAACTCTATAACTGTATTGAAAAAGATCTAGGAATAATGTTTTTCTAAATACCAAACCCCATTGAAAGATACTCTGCCAGACCAGGAGACTAAATTACTTACTTAACGGTTTCGATGTTTTCATCTGACGACGGTTCACATACACTTATAAATCCATGGTAGAATCATGTTCGATGAAACGGGAAAAAGGGAAAAGGGGAATGAAAGAGGGGTAATCCAATTGATGCACAATCACAAGATACTACGGTGTAATCACTTCATTCACCAGGATGGGTACTACTCATCATCCCAGCGGAATTTCCCAGATGAAAAACTTTTCGTCCTATCGTAGGATCAACCTGGGTAAACTTCAGGTCAATAATATTAATCCATTGGAGTAGGTGATGACTGGAGGAGGACAACTACTTTCTTGGGACAACCGTCTTGAACAGCCAACGGTAACGTCCTCTAACGGATCTGACAACCGTTAAACACATGGAGGAATGACGTAGCAGACAATAGGGTTTCGAACCCTCTCAATTGTCCTTTCACTTTTTTCTTTTACACTGAAGAGGGAGCTATTACAACTTCCCTACTAATTACTATTATTCTACATCTTTTAAAAACCACAGGAACAGGACGCGAATGTACCACGGGGGTCTGTTCGTTGAAAATAAATGATGACGCGCGCCGCATCGCATTATTTCACCTGTATTTATAAGTTTCCAGCCTTCGTTCGTCACAATTAAGTCACGTGTCCTTCTCTCATGATACCTGATTGCTTCCAAATGTACCTGCATCACAATATCAGATGACAACTCATGGCTTTCTCATCCAATGGTCTCTTTTGTTTGATTACTCCCATCACATGATGATCACATGTCTTTCTTCCCACCTGTCATGATCCATGATTAGAATTTACCTTTCCTCCAATTACCCATCACCTCACATCCAACTCAAAACAACGTCATCGGAATGTTTTACGCAGTGACGTCATCATTCGATTTCGGGATCGCTTTCAATGAAGAACCAAAAATCAAATCTCTCCTCCTCAATTCTCCTCATTCTTTATTTCACTGGTCTGGCAGTTGTCTCCACACTCAAATACCGTCTGGCAGATCTAACCCAACCCCTTTAACTAGATAATAAACTAGAGAGAGAGAAAACGTGGTTTCGTCACACAGGGTAACGCACGCTTCCTGCGAGGTAACAAGTGGACTTGCTTTTTTCACAAGCCGCTTCCTCCCGGACGCATTCAACACACACCTCTAGGTTTTAAAATCGAAAGTACTGATTCAATAGATCAAACTCATACAGAAAACATTAGCATTTTGTGTGGGATGTAAAAAAAATATTTTTTTTTCTTCAATAAAGTCACAGATGAAGCGAGCGTTACCTACAGTGGCCAGTAACAGCATTTCGCCGTCACAGAGCTTGTCCAGTATGCTATATCCAGCTCTCCTCTTGTCACATGAAAGGTGCTTGCCATTTACTTTACTGACAGGTATTTGTTTACTCCAAACTCATTTGCATTTCAGAATTACAGGTTCTAAGAAGTCACGGTGTAATGGTGTTACCTTTCGGGCAGGGGTATACTTAATGACAGTTTAAAAAAAAAAGTACTACTGCTGCTGCTTTTTTGGTTACATTCTCTGATACTGTAATGACTAAGCTGTCCAAAAATGACATTAAGAATTGCTAAAGTGAATGTTTAAAATTTAGTCCATTTTCCTGGTTTTAGTCACGAACTCGGGAGAACACCTCTACTGCAAAGGGATTAAATAGATCTGCACCTCAAGGATGAAAATACAAGTATACACTATCATGTATTAACCCTGACCATGTTGTGAGAAAAAAATCTCTATGTTCTTCTTCAGATGCAGTTAGTTTGTTTTTCAGTCAGTAAGAAAACATTATTATACATGTTGGTTCACCAACATGATGCCAAGGGGGTTTTGCATGTATTGGTGCATATATGTGATGCCAACCTGTGCCACCAATGGTTGTACTACACACAGTAGCCAATGTAATGCCAACATTAGTTTTGCATGCGTTGGTGCATACATGATACCATCCTGTGCCACCAACAGTTGTAATGTGTTCATTAGCCAATGGTGGTTTTTTCATGTGTTAACACATATGTGATGTCAGCCTCTGCCACAATGGTTGTATCACGTATGATAGCCAATGCAGTGCCAAAAGTGGTTTTGCATGCATTAGTGCTTACATGATGCCAACTTGTGCCACCGACAGTTGTACTGCATACAATGGGCCACGTGGTGCCAATGCTTTACCAATGTTAGGCGAACATTGGCCATGGATGTGGTTGTTTGACTGTAAGATAGGAGTGAGGCAAGGGTGAGGTGTGCTACCACAAGGCAAGAGTGAGGTGTGCTAACAAAAGGCAAGAGTGAGGTGTGCTAACACAAGGCAATAGTGAGGTGTGCTAACACAAGGCAAGAGTGAGGTGTGCTACCACAAGGCAAGAGTGAGGTGTGCTACCACAAGGCAAGAGTGATGTATGCTAACACAAGGCAAGAGTGAGGTGTGCTAACACAAGGCAAGAGTGAGGTGTGCTACCACAAGGCAAGAGTGAGGTGTGCTACCACAAGGCAAGAGTGAGGTATGCTAACACAAGGCAAGAGTGAGGTGTGCTAACACAAGGCAAGAGTGAGGTATGCTAACACAAGGCAAGAGTGAGGTATGCTAAAACAAGGCAATAGTGATGTATGCTAACACAAGGCAAGAGTGATGTATGCTACCTCAAGGCAAGAGTGATGTATGCTAACACAAGGCAAGAGTGAGGTGTGCTACCACAAGGCAAGAGTGAGGTGTGCTACCACAAGGCAAGAGTGAGGTATGCTAATACAAGGCAAGAGTGATGTATGCTACCTCAAGGCAAGAGTGATGTATGCTAACACAAGGCAAGAGTGAGGTGTGCTACCACAAGGCAAGAGTGAGGTATGCTAACACAAGGCAAGAGTGAGGTGTGCTAACACAAGGCAAGAGTGAGGTGTGCTAACACAAGGCAAGAGTGAGGTGTGCTAACACAAGGCAAGAGTGAGGTGTGCTAACACAAGGCAAGAGTGATGTATGCTAACACAAGGCAAGAGTGAGGTGTGCTAACACAAGGCAAGAGTGAGGTGTGCTAACACAAGGCAATAGTGAGGTGTGCTAACACAAGGCAAGAGTGATGTGTGCTACCACAAGGCAAGAGTGAGGTGTGCTACCTCAAGGCAAGAGTGAGGTGTGCTACCACAAGGCAAGAGTGAGGTGTGCTACCACAAGGCAAGAGTGAGGTGTGCTAACACAAGGCAAGAGTGATGTATGCTAACACAAGGCAAGAGTGAGGTGTGCTAACACAAGGCAAGAGTGATGTATGCTAACACAAGGCAAGAGTGAGGTGTGCTACCTCAAGGCAAGAGTGAGGTGTGCTACCACAAGGCAAGAGTGAGGTGTGCTACCACAAGGCAAGAGTGAGGTGTGCTACCACAAGGCAAGAGTGAGGTGTGCTACCACAAGGCAAGAGTGATGTGTGCTACCACAAGGCAAGAGTGAGGTGTGCTACCACAAGGCAAGAGTGATGTGTGCTACCACAAGGCAAGAGTGAGGTGTGCTACCACAAGGCAAGAGTGAGGTATGCTACCACAAGGCAAGAGTGAGGTGTGCTACCACAAGGCAAGAGTGAGGTGTGCTACCACAAGGCAAGAGTGAGGTGTGCTACCACAAGGCAAGAGTGATGTATGCTAACACAAGGCAAGAGTGAGGTGTGCTACCACAAGGCAAGAGTGAGGTATGCTACCACAAGGCAAGAGTGATGTGTGCTACCACAAGGCAAGAGTGATGTATGCTAACACAAGGCAAGAGTGAGGTGTGCTACCACAAGGCAAGAGTGATGTGTGCTACCACAAGGCAAGAGTGAGGTGTGCTACCACAAGGCAAGAGTGATGTATGCTAACACAAGGCAAGAGTGAGGTGTGCTACCACAAGGCAAGAGTGAGGTGTGCTACCACAAGGCAAGAGTGATGTATGCTAACACAAGGCAAGAGTGATGTATGCTAACACAAGGCAAGAGTGAGGTGTGCTACCTCAAGGCAAGAGTGATGTATGCTAACACAAGGCAAGAGTGAGGTGTGCTACCTCAAGGCAAGAGTGATGTATGCTAACACAAGGCAAGAGTGAGGTATGCTAACACAAGGCAAGAGTGAGGTGTGCTACCTCAAGGCAAGAGTGAGGTGTGCTAACACAAGGCAAGAGTGATGTATGCTAACACAAGGCAAGAGTGAGGTATGCTAACACAAGGCAAGAGTGAGGTGTGCTACCACAAGGCAAGAGTGAGGTGTGCTACCACAAAGCAAGAGTGATGTATGCTAACACAAGGCAAGAGTGAGGTGTGCTACCACAAGGCAAGAGTGAGGTGTGCTACCTCAAGGCAAGAGTGATGTATGCTAACACAAGGCAAGAGTGAGGTGTGCTACCACAAGGCAAGAGTGAGGTGTGCTAACACAAGGCAAGAGTGAGGTGTGCTAACACAAGGCAAGAGTGATGTATGCTAACACAAGGCAAGAGTGAGGTGTGCTAACACAAGGCAAGAGTGATGTATGCTAACACAAGGCAAGAGTGAGGTGTGCTACCACAAGGCAAGAGTGAGGTGTGCTACCACAAGGCAAGAGTGAGGTGTGCTAACACAAGGCAAGAGTGAGGTATGCTAACACAAGGCAAGAGTGAGGTGTGCTAACACAAGGCAAGAGTGATGTGTGCTAACACAAGGCAAGAGTGATGTATGCTACCACAAGGCAAGAGTGATGTATGCTAACACAAGGCAAGAGTGAGGTGTGCTACCACAAGGCAAGAGTGAGGTGTGCTACCACAAGGCAAGAGTGAGGTGTGCTAACACAAGGCAAGAGTGAGGTATGCTAACACAAGGCAAGAGTGAGGTATGCTACCACAAGGCAAGAGTGAGGTGTGCTACCACAAGGCAAGAGTGAGGTGTGCTAACACAAGGCAAGAGTGAGGTATGCTAACACAAGGCAAGAGTGAGGTGTGCTACCACAAGGCAAGAGTGAGGTGTGCTAACACAAGGCAAGAGTGATGTATGCTACCACAAGGCAAGAGTGATGTATGCTAACACAAGGCAAGAGTGAGGTGTGCTACCACAAGGCAAGAGTGAGGTGTGCTACCTCAAGGCAAGAGTGAGGTGTGCTACCACAAGGCAAGAGTGATGTATGCTAACACAAGGCAAGAGTGATGTATGCTAACACAAGGCAAGAGTGAGGTGTGCTACCACAAGGCAAGAGTGAGGTGTGCTACCACAAGGCAAGAGTGAGGTGTGCTACCACAAGGCAAGAGTGAGGTGTGCTACCACAAGGCAAGAGTGAGGTGTGCTAACACAAGGCAAGAGTGATGTATGCTAACACAAGGCAAGAGTGAGGTGTGCTACCACAAGGCAAGAGTGAGGTGTGCTACCACAAGGCAAGAGTGAGGTGTGCTACCACAAGGCAAGAGTGAGGTGTGCTACCACAAGGCAAGAGTGAGGTGTGCTACCACAAGGCAAGAGTGAGGTGTGCTAACACAAGGCAAGAGTGAGGTGTGCTAACACAAGGCAAGAGTGAGGTATGCTAACACAAGGCAAGAGTGAGGTGTGCTAACACAAGGCAAGAGTGAGGTGTGCTAACACAAGGCAAGAGTGAGGTGTGCTAACACAAGGCAAGAGTGAGGTGTGCTAACACAAGGCAAGAGTGAGGTGTGCTAACACAAGGCAAGAGTGAGGTGTGCTACCACAAGGCAAGAGTGAGGTGTGCTACCACAAGGCAAGAGTGATGTATGCTAACACAAGGCAAGAGTGAGGTGTGCTACCACAAGGCAAGAGTGAGGTGTGCTACCACAAGGCAAGAGTGAGGTGTGCTAACACAAGGCAAGAGTGAGGTATGCTAACACAAGGCAAGAGTGAGGTGTGCTAACACAAGGCAAGAGTGAGGTGTGCTAACACAAGGCAAGAGTGAGGTGTGCTAACACAAGGCAAGAGTGAGGTGTGCTACCACAAGGCAAGAGTGAGGTGTGCTACCACAAGGCAAGAGTGAGGTATGCTAACACAAGGCAAGAGTGAGGTGTGCTAACACAAGGCAAGAGTGAGGTGTGCTACCACAAGGCAAGAGTGATGTATGCTAACACAAGGCAAGAGTGAGGTGTGCTAACACAAGGCAAGAGTGAGGTGTGCTAACACAAGGCAAGAGTGAGGTGTGCTACCACAAGGCAAGAGTGAGGTGTGCTACCACAAGGCAAGAGTGAGGTGTGCTACCACAAGGCAAGAGTGAGGTATGCTAACACAAGGCAAGAGTGAGGTGTGCTAACACAAGGCAAGAGTGAGGTGTGCTACCACAAGGCAAGAGTGAGGTGTGCTACCACAAGGCAAGAGTGAGGTGTGCTAACACAAGGCAAGAGTGAGGTATGCTAACACAAGGCAAGAGTGAGGTATGCTACCACAAGGCAAGAGTGAGGTGTGCTACCACAAGGCAAGAGTGAGGTGTGCTACCACAAGGCAAGAGTGAGGTGTGCTACCACAAGGCAAGAGTGAGGTGTGCTACCACAAGGCAAGAGTGAGGTGTGCTAACACAAGGCAAGAGTGATGTATGCTAACACAAGGCAAGAGTGAGGTGTGCTAACACAAGGCAAGAGTGAGGTGTGCTACCACAAGGCAAGAGTGAGGTGTGCTACCACAAGGCAAGAGTGAGGTATGCTAACACAAGGCAAGAGTGAGGTGTGCTACCACAAGGCAAGAGTGATGTATGCTAACACAAGGCAAGAGTGAGGTGTGCTAACACAAGGCAAGAGTGATGTATGCTAACACAAGGCAAGAGTGAGGTGTGCTAACACAAGGTGAAAGTGAGGTATGCTACCACAGAGTGAGAGTTTAGTGTTGTACCACACACCAGGAGTAAGATATACAACCACAAGGTGAGGCTATCACAGGATGAGAGTTCAGTGTTGTACCACAAGGCAGGAGTGAGATATACAACCACAAGGTGAGGCTATCACAGGATGAGAGTTCAGTGTTGTACCATATGCCAGGAGTGAGATATACAACCACAAGGTGAGGCTATCACAGGATGAGAGTTCAGTGTTGTACCACAAGGCAGGAGTGAGATGTACAACCACAAGGTGAGGCTATCACAAAATGAGAGTGTTGTACCACAAGGCAGGAGTGAGATATACAACCACAAGGTGAGGCTATCACAGGATGAGAGTTCAGTGTTGTACCACAAGGCAGGAGTGAGATTATTCCACAAGGTGAGGCTATCACAGGATGAGAGTTCAGTGTTGTACCACAAGGCAGGAGTGAGATATACAACCACAAGGTGAGGCTATCACAGGATGAGAGTTTAGTGTTGTACCATATGCCAGGAGTGAGATGTACAACCACAAGGTGAGGCTATCACAGGATGAGAGTTCAGTGTTGTACCACAAGGCAGGAGTGAGATATACAACCACAAGGTGAGGCTATCACAGGATGAGAGTTCAGTGTTGTACCACAAGGCAGGAGTGAGATATACAACCACAAGGTGAGGCTATCACAGGATGAGAGTTCAGTGTTGTGTACCACAAGGCAGGAGTGAGATGTACAACCACAAGGTGAGGCTATCACAGGATGAGAGTTCAGTGTTGTACCACAAGGCAGGAGTGAGATATACAACCACAAGGTGAGGCTATCACAGGATGAGAGTTCAGTGTTGTACCACAAGGCAGGAGTGAGATATACAACCACAAGGTGAGGCTATCACAGGATGAGAGTTCAGTGTTGTACCACAAGGCAGGAGTGAGATGTGCTGCAGAATGAATGAGAGTAAGCCATGCTGACACCCATGTTAATCTTGCTGCCACATGAAAAGATGACTTTTTCATCCCAAAGGTCACAGTGATATCCTGCAGGAATAGTGCCATACATGTGGAAGTGGTTCTACAGAGCTGCCATAGAGGTGAAAGTACAATAGTTTGCATTATGGGAATGCTCTCATCACACAATGGTTGCGTGTCCAGCACAGTTATGTTTGTTACATTTGTTTATATTTTTGCATGATTTAAACGTTATTTGAATTTGCAAATTAATCAGTAAAAAATTCCATTTTAGTGACTTGGTGTTGCCAAGATGGGAATTTTAGTCAGTTCAGTTCACAGTTTTGGTTTACAATTACTTTAAAAAAACAAAACATGAAATAAAATCCCTTCAAGTAGGTATCCAACAGTGATCCTTTGCTTGAAAGAAATGATACAGTCTTCAATCTCTCCATATAGATGAATTAATGGGCATTTTGGTATGTAAGTCATCTCTGTATGTCACAGATTTGTGTTTTAGGCAAATCTGCATTTATTTTCCAAATTGTACAAATCTTGATTTTCAAAGAACAATATTTAAGCCATGTCTTTTCCAGGTAGGTTTCTTTTGCAATATCTCATACCATACCTCAATCAGGATTATTTACAGGAATATCCCATGCCATACATGGTCAATTACTGTAATTTTTGGACTATAAGGCAATACTTTTTTCTAAGATTTTCGGACATGCGTCTTATATTCGGTTGTGTCTTATGTATGACTAAAATAGATTTCAAACGACTAAAATAACCCCACAACACCCACAGCTCGAGATTTCTTCTTAAATCCAAAGCAGGAACGATCACACAAAATTCAATCACATGAGTGCTTGTCTGTGACTTCTTCACAAATTCAAAGCAAAAACGATCAGCTGGCATTCTGAATCACACACCTGCGGTTGTCAACATTCCGCCATGTCAAAAAGCAAGCGTTGTTCCTACGATGCAGAGTTTAAGCTCAAAGCGATCACTCATGCTATTGAAACCAGCAATCGGAAGGCGGCGTTCGAAATGGGCATCAACGAATCAATGATCTGAAAATGGCGAAGCTGTTCGATCATTCAATGCAATCCTGGCGATCATTCCTGGAGGAACAACGACAGCGAAGAAGACTTTTCTGGGTTTTCTGAATAGACTGATGCTTAAGTGAGTGGACATCTGACGTGATATTAATGTATTTTTTGAATGGTTCTGATGCTTTTTCAATGTCTCCTTGTTTACTTTCGTTCTTACTCCTGTTTGTTGGATTAGATTCAATGGTTGGTTTCCGCATCGTGCTTATTTCTTTTCTGTTTGTTAAGTATGTGTTCTGATGTATCGCCTTATATTTGGTAGCGCCTTATGTATGATTGCAACTTTTATTTTTTGTTTTTTTAGGGGGTGCGCCTTATATTCAGTAGCGCCTTGTAGTCCGAAAATTACGATATTCAAATTGGACAAGATAGCAAGCCCCTGGGCTGAGATTCACATGGCAACACGATGCATTATGTGGTCTCCACTGTGGGTTAAACCCTGGAGCTCATAACATTTTTTCTAATCTGCAGATTACAATGAACTTAACCAACTTTTAGTTGAAACAGAATTTTAAGTCACAACTCATTTCAAAATAGTCACAAAACATAAGATCAAGATGCAAAAGAGAACAGAATCAAGCCTCTAAGGCCAATGCTCAAGTTGCTTTATCTCTGCTTGTCTCATCCAAGCAGTCTGCATGAGGGACCCAGACAATTTCAGATGTGTCATAGTTTTGTTGATACAGGTTTGACAAATACTTGATATAAAATGGTAAAGATATGACCATTTGAAATAGCTTTTCGGCTTTCACAAAGTTTTCAAAAGGTATGTTGTAGGCAGACATATTGGGTATAGAAATAAAGCTTCCATTGGTTTTAAGGTTACACAATTGGAATGCCAACTCCTACATGGTCCAAGTGAGGTACCATCAACAACTTTGGTGTTGCATGGCTTTCTGTAAGCAAGAGCTGTCAGGGTCAATACCATGGATTAATGAATGTTTTTTTCCCCTCTGGCAATTATTGATAAAATAAGCACAACACAGGTCAATATAAAGAACCAAACTGTATAACCAACATGCTTTTGATTCAGTTTGACAGCAGAAAATGAACATAGGAATTATTTGTCAACATAGATGGGCAAATATAGGCAAAACAGCATGGTGGACAGCTAACAGCAGACACATTTGGATACCTACTTCAGATATTACCTGCAGTAAGCAAGGTTGACATGAAGGGCAACCACAATGCAGACAGCTTCTTTTGATGCCCTGCTCTGGATAGGCATGTTGTGGAGTAGAGGTTCTAGCTCAGCTATGACAACTGTGTCTTTGACTTGCTGTTGTTTAAAGGTTTTCCCCCATCTCATGCAGTTTCTTCATCCAAGTACTCAGGGTCTTTCCCATTGCTCATGCTTGTCTACCCTTCTCTATGTGCCACTCATCTCTCCTGCTGCTTCTCTCCTCATGTAAGCATGCATGTAAACATGGCATTTTTTGCTGGCTGGTCATGAGAAAATGTTCAGTGCATTTCATAGGAGTTACTGGACCTCTGTACAGGTAGCCAGAGAGTCCACACTGCCAGTGGGTGTGACCCCTGTGGAACAGGGCAGGGCTGTCTGCAGGATGCTCCCCACCCCTGCCCCTGCAGTCACCACCAGAAGGAACGTCAGGTGTTGCCCTTCAAGATGGAGCTCAAGATCAGGGCCAAGGCATTGGACAAGGACCCCAACTTCCCTGACCACAGGGTGAGCAGTCTTGGTTGTGCATTGGACTGTGATCTTGTGGATTTTGATTCAGTCATCTGTATGTGGCTGCATGCAGCACTGTCACAGGCATGTCTTCTAATTTAGTATTGTATTTCCTTTAGTTTTGTTCAGTTATTCAATGTATAAATTTTCAAGACCACAATTTATTTTCTAGGATTAGATAGGGTGACTAAACCAAATAATGGAAGGTGTCTGTCTAATGCCTCTATGCTACTGCTTGAGTTAGTGTCTGGTGAGAGCTAACTATTGCCCTTCCAACTGTTCAAGGTGATTGAGGAGTTCATGGAAGAGGGAGAAAGGACACCCTCTCCCAGCTGGCGTGCAGTGGACACTGAGGGAGTGGTCAGATGGGCACAACGGATCAAGTCAGTGACCCAGGCTGATGCCCGCTCTAAGGTGTTGGAGATGCTGGCAGTGACCACTTGTCTCCACACTGGATCAGGTCCTAGTCTCTCTCCTGTCAGGTGTGTCTCTTTCTCCCTCTTTCCCTGCTTTGGAGGTAGGAAGACTCCTAAAAACTTGCCACTGTCAGAACAGGGAGACAATTCAGTGTCATGACTAATTTTTTTGGAAGCTGTACTTTCCAAAGTGCTGACCAATGAAGGGCTGACATTCTCTTGTCAGGGTTATGTTTAGTATTGTAACCTTTGTTGTGTGCATATATCATAGAAATCCTTATTCAGTTACTCACTGAGGCTAGCTTATGATCCACATCTTAAAGAATAGACCTAGAGCTCAACCAACACAAATAAAAAAACCTCCATATCCATCCCCTACTTGATGGATGGATGAATGGAGGTTTACTGCCTATCAGCATTTGTTGGCTAGGTAAGACTATTGATCAATAAAATCAATAGAGCTGGTTTCAGTGAGGACAAGTTGTCATATTTTCTAGTCATTGCCCTCTTACAAATCTCTTGGGAGACACAGTGGATCTATTCCTACTCCCAACCCACAGGAGAAACCATTTCCTTGAAGCTTCTCTACATTCCTCCATAAAGATCAGTATCTATTCCTTACTAATGGTTAATGCAGTGTTCTTGATGTAATCAATTTATCGTGGCATTTAATTCTTAAAGTTCTCATGTGGTTGTCAGCCATTGCACATAAGAACAGTATGGTGCACCATGGCAAGTTCCTCTGTTCGTTGACATGACTTTTATAACTAAAGTGATAAATCAGGACAAGTGCAGTTGTACATTATTTTTTTCTGAAAGAGAGTTGCACCATTTGTGGAAAAGTAGTCACAGCTCCCCTGAATCCTTCATTTTAGTAGAGAACACATGTTTTTAAAGTAGGGATGCAATATAACTTTATTTCTGTACAAAACTGATAATTAGGAATTACCATCATAACTTGTTTCATCCAAAACACATAGAGAAGGCAGGCTGAGTGGAGAAGAGAGGAATGGGAGATCAGAAGGTTGTTCAAGAAATCCAGTGCTCAATCAAGTGCTCAGTGAGCCCAAACAACTTACTAGAATGAGCACCAACCAAGATGGCTTCTGCAATGCCTTCTACTCATCATGGAATTTTGATGTTGACACTCCTTGATCAACAGAGTAGGGCAGCAGCTGCAGACTGCTTGTTCCTTGATGACACTGATTAGATATATCATTGAGCAGCTGTGCATTAAGGCTCAACACAGCTTGAATGGAAAATTATGTCAAAATGATAGTGCTGGCTTAAGGGTAAGCAAGAATTTTGCCTCATTTGCATCAAGGGAGGTTACAAAACAAAGGGCTTATGAAAGAAATGGAGTTACCTCCCTTCTGACTTTATAAAAAGTCTTTCAAGATATTAAATTGTGCACATCTTGCCAGGTAAGTATTTCAGAGCAATTATTCCTCCGAAAAAGAGAAGAACAACATCAGCCTAACTTCTTGTAACTTCTAGCACAGCTTGGGTGTTAATCACAGGTTGAAATGTGTTCACTGGGCACATTTTCTATGGGGACTTCCTTCCATTCTCCAAAAGCAGCCATTTTGGATCTACACACATAGCCCCTCTGCAGTGGGCTATCGAGCGCTCAGTGGCCAGTGAGCAGTTCAAGAGTAGAGCACCATCAAGCACTAGGTCTCTTGAACAACCCTAAGGAATGAGGGGGTTGAGAGGAGGACAGAAGTAGCATCAGGAGGGAGAATGTGCTGTGGAGAAGGAGGAGGATAGGGGATTGGGGGGATCCAGTTCGAGTCCGGGAGTTCACCCGTATGAACCCTATTGATAAAGTTCCTCATACAAAGCCAGACATCCTGCTATTGACAAAATAAATGTAGAGCAAATTCCTCTAGGAAAAGAGGTTGTGAAGGGGTGTGGGGAGGTGGCAAATGGAGGGGGAGCGAGGAGTGAGTCAAGGCATGCTATTCAGTTTATGGTGCTTATTGACCTGAATGGGGCTTGTAGGGCAGATGGCTTGACCTCTGCCTGAAAGGTACTGCAGTCACACAAGAGATCCAGGCCTGTAGTGAAATTAAATAATTGGACATCCATTTGGCTCAAAGAGCAATTTTTTACACTCACTGTGTATTAATCTTTGTACATTGTTCTGCAGAATTATTCGCGTTTGCAAGGAAAATTATGTGGCCTGCTTCGAAGTGGAGTGGAAGTCAGGTAAGTCAGGTGGTCTCAAACAATGTCAATTTCATGAAGCACCAGATGGATGGATGGATGGAGTTTCAGCCTATCAGTCTTGTAGGCTGTATGAGGCCACAACGTTGATAAAAAGCCACTTTAATGCATAAACATACCTCTTGACCATGGAATGAAGCACCAGCATTAAGAGCAAACTACATCAGCAATGAAGTAGGATGTGCAGTGCAAGCACAGGATGCTAGAGTTGGATCAAATGCAGAGTGGCAATTTACACAGCCTTTCCAAAGAGTTTTGCTATTCATGCAAGCTTTGGGAGCTAATAATAACGATAATGATAATCTAAAGTTTTGTTCTTTTGAGGAAATTCTCTTGGGGGAATTTCACTCCCGGTGGCCACTGTGCACCGCCCGGTGACCGCTTATACTCCTTGATAGGAGAGGCAATGTGGGTGAAGCACCTTGCCCAAGGATGCAGCTCTAGGATCTGTGCAGCTTCGAACACAGCACCCATTACCTGCAAGTGACTGCTCTACTTTATCATCATAGAATGTGTAGTGGCTGGTGTGCTGCTAAAATGGCAGTTGCTGTCTGCCTTCTCCCTGTTGAGCAAGAAAGACATTGAGTGTGACATTTTACTTATCCAGGTTGTCATTTACAAAGTCTATCCCTCCTCATTGTAGGCCAAGCTGTTACTGGTGAGTCAACACACAGCAGTTGCAAGTGTGCATCCAGTTACTGTGCTTATGGAAATAGAGAAATGTGCATTTTGGGTTATTTTAAAAGAAGACAATACAGTTTAATATAATATAGTACAATGCAATGTATTACAATACAATACAATACAATTCAATACAACACAATACAACACAACACATCTATATTGCTGCTTCGGCAGAATTCCTTTTGTTGACCACTTGCACACACATGCACATATTGAAGTCAACAGTGTAAATAACAAAAGCATTAATGTATGATACGAATGGATAGAAAGCCATTTTCAAGAATGAAGAAGAAAAGAAAAGAATATATGTACAAGCATATTTCCAAGAGGCCAATAAAACTCCATGGACATGGGTTCCAGCTGAGGAGGGGGTTATCATGTAGTAGCTGCTGTATGTGAACTGTTAACAGTTCAAAGAAGCAGTCGATTCCATATCGAAATATGGATTTTACGTTATACTTGTACATGCATTTCTTACTGCGGTTCAGGATTGATCTCATTTCATCACGTATATTGCTCCCTGCAGATTGTTGAAAACTTGACTTAATGGAATGTAGCATTATTATATACTGCTTTTATCCCTCCAGGTATACTGGAGGTCCTCACAGCTTTATCTGTCTGTCTGTCTGTCTGTCTGTCTGTCTGTCTGTCTGTCTGTCTGTCTGTCTGTCTGTCTGTCTGTCTGTCTGTCTGTCTGTCTGTCTGTCTGTCTGTCTGTCTGTCTGTCTGTCTGTCAGTCCCGACTTAACGGCTGATATCTCAAAAACTACTGGACGGATTTCCTTGACATTTTGCACACTTACTGGAAGTTAGGTCCTATTGAATGTATCAAATTTTCAGAATCGAGGTTTGAATAGAAAGTGACCTTTTTACGTTTTGGTGTTGCAAAGAAGGCAAGGGATGGAACTCTGTCCCGACTCAAGGGAAGTTTTGGCATGTGTGACGTGATCATTTGACGTCAAATAACGTGACATAATTTCGAGGAGATTGGACATTGGTGAAGGAGAAAGAAGGATTTTTTTCCCCTCCAGGTTTACTGGAGGTCCTCACAGCTTTATGGATTAGCTCACTCGGTAGCGCGTCAAATATTTTTTTGTCGCTGGGACATGCTTGGTTGTAGGGGATGCACGTACGGGTTCGAATCTGCACAGAAGCTTCTTTAAAAAAAATGTGTGTATGGTATTGAGATGTTGCGGGTTCGAACCTTCCCTCCCCCCCCCCCCCCCCCCCCCCCCCCCCCCCCCCTTTTCCTCGAGATGTTGCGGGTTCAAACCCGAACTTTTAATATTTTTATGCCAAAACCTGGAGGTTCAGCGCCAGCGGTTTTTATGAAAGTAAGATACATGTACCAGAATCAACTGAATATCAGAGGACATAGTCTCAAACAAGGCAGAAAACCTGACTGCATGTAACTCCAGCATATCTACTCCTTCTGTGCCATCACTGACACCAAAGGAGGGGTCAGGGTTGGCCATTTGCAGATTGTGGCTCAGTTGAAGTATCTGATCAGTAACTGATGTGCTTGTGCAGGCTTTTCCTGTCAAATTCAGACTCTAGTGATATAGAAAAGGAATCTTGAAAGGCTTCAAGCACCTACTCAATGCAATCACCATGTTGTGGCATTCCTGAGGTCAGACCATTTTCTATATTTTAAAACAGAAGATGAATAGAGGGCGCTGACACATGTAAAGAGACCAAAGACTTGGTCACTATGGATGCATCCCCTTATTATTTTACACTTGATATTGAGCTTTTGCCACATGTAATCTTTGACAGCTCAGAATTCTCTAAACAAATGCCATTTGGTTATGTGCTATGATTTGAAAGGAAACTTAAACACATTTGTAGTGGTACCATTGTCTCAATATATCCAACGTGTCATACAATACTCACTTTGCAGTGAAGAGTCATAGCAAAGACGTTACATAGAAAGATGTGGAACACCTTCATAGTCTTTATGTAATAAAAAAGCAAGGATTCAAAAGAGTTACGTCCCTTGAAAACTGCCGTTATTCATATGGCTTGTAGCGACCAAAAGTTACCCCCGACAAAAAGTTACCCTGGAAGTCATCGCAGTTATCTGCGAGGGACGTGCTGAAAATTCAACTCTAAAAAGAGACGGCACCCGCCACTCCGCCTGACTGACTTTGCATGCCCGGGGAGTTATGCTAAGATCCGGCCGCGTTAATATATCTGCGTTTTGTGACAAACGTCTTGCTCGGCGGTACTGTACTCCATGCACGTCCTTAACAGTCCGCGTGATTCGGGTGTAATCTTAAGCTAGACGACGTTTATTGGCGCTGCTGAAATGGTCGGAAACATTCGGAACGTCGTTTAGCTTTAGATTACACCCAAATCACACGGACGTTAAGGTGCATGGAGTACAGTACCGCCGAACAAGACGTTTGTCACAAAAATATTAACGCGGCCGGATCTTAGCATAACTCCCCGGGCGTGCCAAGTCAGTCAACGGTCGCGTTTTATAAAACCAGACTAAAAATAGACTACAGGGAGCTGACTCCCATATTATTTCCGGCAGGGGAGACGGCTTTGCATGGGGAAACTACATTATGTGTTAAACTACACAAATGCACCAAAAACACAAAAATTTTTAAAGCAACTAATGCGTCGTTTGTCTGGATATATTCCATGCGAAGAACACTTGCAGGAGTGGTAAATCGCATAAAGATAGAGCCGAGCAGATAACTCTGCAATGACTTCCAGGGTAACTTTTTGTCGGGGGTAACTTTTGGTCGCTACACCGCTTCTTGGAGCATAGTTTAATGAGGACACTTTCATATGTGAAGAGAAGGATAAAGATCACCAAACTATACTTTTATGACAACTGAAATGTCAAAATTTCTCATACAAAGATAAAAAAAAAAGACAGCAGGTTTTCTGTTTGTTTAGTTTTTTGAGGTACTACTCTCTGAATGTGTGTGTATGTGCATGTGTGTGTGTGTGAATATGTAAATGATCTTTCCAAATCCATTCCTGTATAATGCCTTCTCTATTATGTAGAGTACCTCCATCGTTTAGTCATTTCACACAAAAAAGTTTCGTTTCCGCCAGTCACAATGTTTATGTAGGAGAAAGCTGGGCATTAGGCATTTTAAAATTCGAAAATAATTCTGTTTTATAGAAAGATACATTAAGTGAAACAGAGTAAACAAATTGAGGTCACTAATATCTAATGAAACATACTTTCTTTGGTTACCATGAAAATAAATATGTTTAAACACATTTTATTTCTTACAGTGAACTTCATGCACACAGAGCATTAAGCCCCAGGAGGTCAGGGCATTAAGCCCCAACCCAGAAGACATATTTTCATATGTTTTATCTCATCTAAAACATAGGAATTAACTTATAAATGCATTGTATCACACAGGAGGGGAAACAAATCATGATTTAAATTTTGATGTAAATTTTTCTGTCAATGCACAGAGGCAAGGTCTGAAATGACAGCACAAGACCAACCTTGGTTGTGTTTTTGATCTAACACTGAGAGCCTAGCAGTCAGCAGATCCTGACAAGGAGGGGATCATTCAGCATGGCGTTATGCTGTATTTGAAATGATGTCCGAACAAGTGTAGAAACTGCTTACTCTTTTAAAACTCCATCACAAAATCGCGGGGAAAAAATCAAACTTGTTTTTATTTTAGAACTTGATCAGAAGTCACATATAAGACCTATTTACCCCAAGTTTTATAGTCTCATGGTTTCTTGAACCCATTGATCCAAAGAAATAGAATGCACAGACCATTGCAAAATCATCCTTCCATCTCCACTTTTTGATGGATGGTGTAGGGCAATTCAACAAGCTGCATGTGATACCATTCATCAAGGTATATGGTTTCCATTTGTTTCCTTTGATATTTATATTATTATGGCAGAAAATGTTGTTTTCTTGACATAATGGTACAGAATCTGGTACAGAAAACTGAAGGGCAATTTATTGACATTTTCAGAGAAAATGTATGGATGAACAGAAAAAATAAAAAACATACTCATTTAGAGTAGAGGTGTATGTGTGTTTTATCAGTCCTGTTTTGTCTTGTTGACTTTAACTATTTTCATTTTTGAAAAAAAAAATGCAGGGCATTAAGCCCACCAAATTTTGATTGACTCTCATGGGTTTTGCCTTTCTCATCGAAGACTAATAACAAGTCTGGTAGTTTTAACTGTCAGTGGTGAAATATTATCAAACTTATCATAATGAATAAAATTCTATGAAATTTTTAGCGGAGGAATAATAATCATCACCAAGAAAGCCAGTTTCTCTTCAATTCTCAACAAAATTTTCTCTCAAAAGCAGTACATAGTACACAAAGTTTAACACAAAACATCACAAAATTAATGCACGTGCCCTTGCCTTGGTGATTGAGGAAAGTACTGATGCAGTTCTCATGATCCATTGTTGATCATGAAATGCATATCAAAATTCTCTGCACGTGAGGTCTAAGAGGTAAAGTTTTTAAAAAATACTTTTGACATGTAAGCAAAAGAGTAGTGTCAAAAAGAAGCTCACACTGTGACTGACTACTCTCCAACTGGGTCAAAACCACTCACATAGGTGTCAAGTACTTTTAGTGTTTTGTCATGAGATTTTGCATGATTTGTCATGAGATTGATCACTTTGTCATGAGATTCGCGCGGCAATGAAACAAAACCCGTGAAAACGGCAAAATATGTGGGGGGTTTTCTTTATAACATAAGCACATGTATACTGCTTATATAAAATAGTACTGTACATCACTCATTAAGTCATTTGGTTTACATCCACTGCTCCACATTAGGCTTACTCATTAGTTGTGTGTTCAGTTCTCTATTTACATCCACTGCTTCTTTTCACTCACATATTCAGTTCTCTATTTACATCCACAGCACTGCTCCCCCTCACTCACAAGTTCAGTTCTGACAGTTCTTTATTTACATCCACTGCTCCCCCTCACTCACAAGTTCAGTTCTGACAGTTCTTTATTTACATCCACTGCTCCCCCTCACTCACAAGTTCAGTTCTGACAGTTCTTTATTTACATCCACAGCACTGCTCCCCCTCACTCACAAGTTCAGTTCTGACAGTTCTCTATTTACATCCACTGCTTCTTTTCACTCACATGTTCAGTTCTCTATTTACATCCACAGCACTGCTCCCCCTCACTCACAAGTTCAGTTCTGACAATTCTCTATTTACATCCACTGCTCCCCCTCACTCACAAGTTCAGTTCTGACAGTTCTTTATTTACATCCACTGCTCCCCCTCACTCACAAGTTCAGTTCTGACAGTTCTCTATTTACATCCACTGCTCCCCCTCACTCACAAGTTCAGTTCTGACAGTTCTCTATTTACATCCACTGCTCCCCCTCACTCACAAGTTCAGTTCTGACAGTTCTCTATTCACATCCACTGCTCCCCCTCACTCACAAGTTCAGTTCTGACAGTTCTCTATTTACATCCACTGCTCCCCCTCACTCACAAGTTCAGTTCTGACAGTTCTCTATTTACATCCACTGCTCCCCCTCACTCACAAGTTCAGTTCTGACAGTTCTCTATTTACATCCACTGCTCCCCCTCACTCACATGTTCAGTTCTGACAGTTCTCTATTTACATCCACTGCTCCCCCTCACTCACAAGTTCAGTTCTGACAATTCTCTATTTACATCCACTGCTCCCCCTCACTCACAAGTTCAGTTCTGACAGTTCTTTATTTACATCTATTGATCCTTCTCACTCACATGTTCAGTTCTCTATTTACATCCACAGCACTGCTGCCCCTCACTCACAAGTTCAGTTCTGACAGTTCTCTATTTACATCCACTGCTCCCCCTCACTCACAAGTTCAGTTCTGACAGTTCTTTATTTACATCCTCTGCTTCCCCTCACTCACACGTTCAGTTCTGACAGTTCTTTATTTACATCTATTGATCCTTCTCACTCACAAGTTCAGTTCTGACAGTTCTTTATTTACATGCATTGATCCTTCTCACTCACATGTTCTGTTCTCTATTTACATCCACAGCTTTGCTCCCCCTTACTCACAAGTTCAGTTCTGACAGTTCTTTATTTACATCCACTGCTCCCCCTCACTTACAAGTTCAGTTCTGACAGTTCTTTATTTACATCCACTGCTCCCCCTCACTTACAAGTTCAGTTCTGACAGTTCTTTATTTACATCCACTGATCCTTCTCACTCACATGTTCAGTTCTGACAGTTCTCTATAGATATCCACTGCCCCCCCTCACTCACATGTTCAGATTTCTATTTACATCCTGCTACAGTACCTCACAGGCACTGATGTTCTTTGTTGTACTCATCAGTACAAGCCTTTGCTCTCTTGTGCATTGTGGAAGTCACCCG
Source organism: Theodoxus fluviatilis (assembly GCA_034096865.1). Taxonomy (NCBI): domain Eukaryota; kingdom Metazoa; phylum Mollusca; class Gastropoda; order Cycloneritida; family Neritidae; genus Theodoxus; species Theodoxus fluviatilis. Next base: position 70,496 of record JAWQFJ010002602.1, read on the forward strand.
GAAATCATGACAACACTCTGACTCATCAGAGTTCATCTTCACTTGCAAGAAAGCTGCCAGGGTGTCAGGAGCCAGACTGCTTCTGGCATCTGTGTGGATCTTTCTCACCATTGAGAACACTCTCTCACTGTCAGCATTGCTGTGGGGCAGACATAGAAGAGAAGGCAACACTTTGCCAAGCAGAGGAAACCTAACTTCTCCAAAAGGTGTTTTCATTGTGAGGATCTCCTTCCAGACAACATCCATTTTTTTGGCTTTTCCATTCTGATCCAAAAGTACCAGCTCACCCTCACCCAGGAGTTGAAAGTCTTCCCACTCCTCTTTCAGGTCTTCCTGGTCAACATCATCAGCAAATTTCATTGCCAGTGTCACAATGTCAGTGTATGGCAGCTGCTCTCTCTTGCTGGGGTCCAGGACCTGAAGATGTTCCAGGATCTCATCTCCAAATGGGAACTTGTTCAACATTTTCTGGACACAGGCTGTGTAGAACTGTCGAACATCATGCAAGAACTTGTGTTCTGTGGCTGGTGGGCTGTCAATTCTGTAGCCAGGCATCGTTTGATGATTTGTGTTGCCTTGGTCCTCTTACAGGAGAAGGCTTGGGCCGCTTTCGAGTCAGGGAACATCTTTTTCATGAGAATGGTGAAATGGTCGGCGTTTGCCGCTGGCAGGTTGTGTTTTGCAAGAAATTGGCAGAAGAGAATCTGTGACTGAGACACGGTCTTTCCTTGGTCCAAGTTGTTAGCCTGCCTCCGGAATGTAACATCGAGAGGGATGTGCTGTTTTGCTTTTTTAAAAGCTTCTTTGTGCTTTGAAGATGGGAAGTGGCGAACTATGTCAATTCGCCCCGACGCCGATACCTTTACCCACCGTTTGCATGACTTGCAGTAAGCAAAATCAGAGCCTGCATCCGACTTGCTGCTGCCCCTGAAACTCTTTGTCCGTTTCCCACTCACACTGGTATTTCGAAGAATACCGAGCCCTTTTCGCAGGTGGTTTCGAAGACGCGCTTTGAATCTCTTTGTTGTAGCACACTACGCATGCGCGAGAAGCGACTTCCGGCCCCTGACTTCCGCAAATCGCGCACTTACCGCGAGGCTTGTACACTTTCACACTGTCCTCAGACGAACCTTTAAAAAAAAAATCAGTCCGACTAAAACGCAAAAATAAGTGAGGTTTTCGTCTCACGCCGTGAGACTTGAAAATCACTGAAATTGCGTGAGACTCACGCAAAATACGTGAGACTTGACACCTATGCACTCACCTTTCTCAAGAGAAACTAGTTCTGATTGGTTGAAACTCAATTTGGAAACAAAATAACCAAAACTGAAATTATTGTGGGCTTTTTCCCTCAAAGTGGTCACTAATTAAGGCTTAATGCCCTGCTTTCCCCAATATCCTGCATGAGACGAAAGAGGGCTGGGATATTTTCATTTGTGATGTAAACAGAGATAGAAAACTGTGTTCTGCATCTTTGGGAACCAAAACAATGATTTCCAGCACAAATGTGCTTGTAGGAAGTATTTGAGCAAGAAATCTCACTGCAAAACACATTGCTTCCCCTCTTTCATGCAGTGCTGGCCCCCCGACAAGGAAAGATAACTCTAAACTCCCCATTCTCCAGTTCCATGCAGTTCCAAGTCTTTCTTTATGACATCTTTGGTCATAGTATTCAAAGTCCATTGAATGTCCATTCTTGTACTCGTCCACTTCATGCTTCAAAATGTTGACACTATCCACCATATTTGAGTAATATCTGGTTTTAGAATAACGAATGAAGAGTAACTTAATTTAACGACACAAAAAATGTTTGAATCGGTGCCTAAGCTTCCTTGTAATTTTCTGCAGCTTTGTAGTCATTGAAAGTAAAAAATCAGACAACTTTTGGGTACAAAGGCAACATATGCCTTTTGGGGGGCATGAATCCGCACACTTTGGGGAATGATGTCTGCATTTTCGGACCAAAAAAGGGTATACTTTCTGGACACAAGTGCATTAACACTGATGGATGGATGGATAGTGTTTTATGGCCTATCAGCCTTTGTAGGTTATGTAAGGCCATTAAGCACAAAAATCACTAAAACAGTTTAGAGTAAATGTAATCCAGTCATGGTGTCCCTAGTTATTCACCTCTTATGAATCTTGTAGGGAGAGACGGTGGGTCAATTCTTACCCTGAATCCACAGGGGGAGCATTAACACTGAGAAAATATGCAGTTTTGGACTGCAGCTTTAGAAATACCTTTGGATAAAAACCGCTGGCGCTGAACCTCCAGGTTTAGGCATTAAAAAACAAAACAATCAAGCTGTGAGGACGACCTCCAGTAAACCTAGAGGGATAAAAGATCGAATACAGGACGTTTCGTACCCTGGACATTTCGTACCCTGGTTGTTGTGTACCTCATTTAGTCGATTCGTACCTTTTCTACCCTAACCCTAACCCTAACTGTAACCCTAACCCTAAATCTAATCCTATGGGTTAGGGTTAGGGTTAGGGTTAGGGTACGAAACGACTAGGTACGAAACATCCAGGGTACGAAACGAACTAAAATCCTTCTTTCTCCTTCACCAATGTACAATCTCCTCAAAATTATGTCACGTTATTCGACGTCAAATGATCACGTCACACATTTTGCATTCGGAATCTGTTGTGGCAACACCAACACGTAAAAAAGTCACTTTCTTGTCAAACTTCGATTCTGAAAATTTGATACATTCAATCGGACCTAACTTCCAGTAAGTGTGCAAAATGTCAAGGAAATCCGTCCAGTAGTTTTTGAGATATCAGCCGTTAAGTCGGGACTGACAGACAGACAGACACACACACACACAAAGCTGTGAGGACCTCCAGTAAACCTGGAGGGATAAAGTGATTCAGTGTGCTAGTACTAAAATCCTATATTTTTTAATCAGAATATATGTTACAAGTTCAGTACCATTTCTTATACCAGTGGATGTTGCTTGTATGTCCATGTGCAGTTATCACCTTTTCATTTCAATTTAGATGAACAAGATGGAATAATTGTGAAAGTCTCCAAGGATACCTTCACATCACATTCTCCAGACATGGTGAAGAATTTTGAAAATTCACAAAATCAAGGCAAGTTTACAAGCAGTTGTTTTAGATGCAAAAGTCCCCACCCTTTACCCCCCTCTTACACACACATTTAGAACATACCCGTTATGATTACATGGCAGATTTTATATATTGCCTCATTAAAAAGTTATACATGTATTTTCAATTCATCAGATGATCCCTGCTTAGTTGATGGGGTCAAGAGCATTGCCATTATTTATCCCAGCCACTTTGCACATTTTCATAACTTTATCCTGAAAAATGTGTGTGTGTGTGTGTGTGTGTGTGTGTGTGTGTGTGTGTGTGTGAATGATCATAGTGACGATACTTTTTTTGTTGACTGATTATTTTTCCCTTCCAATTCTAGTTATCAAAGGCCAGAAAAGAAAGAAGCAGGATGTCAATGACAAGGCCACACAGCCCAAAGTCACTGCTTTCTTCAATGTGATAAAGAGGCCTGGTGCACCTGGAAATAAATCTGATGCAGAACAAAGTATAACTGCAAAGCCAGAGACCCAGTGAGGGAAAGAGTGAGTTTCAGACCACAGGCAGGGACCAAATACAATCTCACCGCAAGCTTCAGGATCTGGCCCTGGAGGGAGGCAGCCTGGCCTGTCTGGCAGGCCTCTTGCTTCAGCATTCCCAGATTGATTGAGTTCAGAGAAACATGCTCTGAATGACCATGTCTGTGGAAGGGGGGCAGGGGATGTGATGGTGTGCCTAGAGAGCCATTATCCCATGACTTTCTTTCACAACCTATAAACAGCATGTTTTGAGACTGCTTTCCCATTTTTATACAATATTAGACATCATATGTTCTTCAGAGGACTTCTCAATATTTTAGAATTAAATTTTACATTGCCATCCTTCTAAGAAAATGCAAGAATATACACAGCTTTTATCGTAAGCCTGATTCTTTGTGAGATTTCATGGCATTTTAATGAGTTTTATGAGACAATGAATATCAAAATAAAAAGCAAGCTGAGAGATCATTCTATCCATTTCCTACATTATCCTTGTTTGCTCAACTCATCAAGGTGTATAGTGTGTATCCCCGTTCTCTGAAGATTTGTGTAATCCAGCTGCTTGCATTGTGTTCATATAACATGTGACTCTCAAAGTAGCTTTACCCCTCTGATTGAATTGGCCATGTCCATCATCTGTTTTCATCTTCATCATCACAGTCATCATGTTTTTGTTGTCACTTTCATAATTCTTTCCTTCACCACCACCACCACTGCAATCGCCATTTTCATCTCATTATGCTTGTGTAACCGACTGCATGTGGCAATTAAGAAATTCGAATGATGAGGGAAAAGTGACAAGAAATGAGCCAAGAGTGAATGAACAATGAGGGTTGCTAAGTGAATACAGAGCAAAAACGGAGGGAATACTGAGCAAAAGATGAGCAAAATGCAAGTCAAAAATAAAGGAGTGAACAAAATGCATTCATTGTGAGTGGTCAGTTAGTGAAAACTGAGTGTGAAATAAGTCAATAGTGTGCAAAATATGAGTATAGTTATTGATTTGTGTGCAGATAGATAACCAATTATGGCTGGATGCATTGTGCACATTAAATTGTAATCTTTCTTTCAGATTGGAAGTGATGCAATCCCATCTTATACAAGCACTTCCATATTCCACAAAAAAAATATTGAAAAGGTTGTGTACAAGGACAAACAAAGATGTTGTGGTGTAGTATATTTATTTAGTTTTCTAACGATGTTTACATCTCATTACTGAGATGCATAGAAGTTAAGAAATACATTTTTGAATAAACGTTCAACCTTTTGTTCTCTAAAGAAAAAAAGATCAGGTTTTAGGGAGACTTTCCCACCATGCCCATTAGGTGGTAGTGGATTAGTAAGCAAAGAGTGAGGAAAAGAAGGGATCAATGAGTAGTAAATTAAAGATAAGAAAAATATGATAAAGCAAATAGTCAGCAAGGATAAAGTCAAATGCAAGTGAGAAATCAGCGAGAACTAAATGAAAAAGAAAGAGAAGAGTAAGCAAAAAGTGAGAAAATGTCCAATAACAAGTAAAATGTCCTAATTGTGAGGAAATTGTGAACAAAAAGCAAAAAGTAACCAAATAAGCAATTGCCATTTAATAATTAATAAAATAGCAACAAATGAGCAAAAATTGATCAAGCATGGGGCTAATAGTGAATGAAAAGAGAGCAAGTAGTGAGCAAAAAATAAGAGAAATAAGTAACATTTTTATGAAATATGAACAAAGAGGAGGCAAAATGTTGATGAAAAGTGACCAAATAGTAAGCAAATGACTAGCAAGGTGTGTGAAAGTGAATAGTAAGTGAAAAGTGAGCATTAATCAGATGAAAAGGTGTAATGTTTAGTTTTTCGGTCATCTTGATCCTGGTTAAGGGGTTTGAAAACTTGTCAAGACACCAGTTATGCTACTGCAAGCCCCTGATTTCAGTGCACCATCTTGATGTGAAGCTCTGTGACATGAGTGAGCATCTTCTAGTGTCAAGCTACCTTAAGGAGTTAAAGCTACAGGTCTGGTCAAAAGAGTAGATGGTAGCCTCTTTCATGTGATCTGTAGCCCTCTAAAAGGATGAGTAAATTTTTACATTTGAATGTAACAAATGCAAATCCTAAACAGAAAATCTTTAGAAATACATTATTGACTCACGTCCGTCCGTCCGTCCGGGCGTCCGTCCGGGCGTCCGTCCGGGCGTCCGTCCGTCCGGGCGTAAAAAACTTAAACGTTGGATTTTTCTCGGAGACTATTAAGTCTATCAACACCAAATGTGGCATGATGGTGTATGATGACAAGGCCTCAAAAAACATACATAGTGACTTGACCTTGCTTCAAGGTCAAGGTCACAGGAGCCATAAATGTGGTCTCAAAAACAGTCATTTTTCACATTTTCCCAAATTTCTCCCACGTTATTGAGAATGGCGACCTTAGCTACAAGTGGTATATAGGTCAAAGCAAGTCCTATCTTTTGATACCAGTTTGGTTGACCTTGCTTCAAGGTCAAGGTCACAGGAGCTCTTCAAAGTTGGATTGTATACATATTTTGAAGTGACCTTGACCCTGAACTATGGAAGATAACTGTTTCAAACTTAATAATTATGTGGGGCACATGTTATACTTTCATCATGAGACACATTTGGTCACATATCATCAAGGTCAAGGTCACTTTGACCCTTATGAAATGTGACCAAAATGGGGTAGTGAACCACTAAAAGTGACTATATCTCATGGTAGAAAGTGCCAATAAGCACCATTGTGCTTCCTATGTCTTGAATTAACAGCTTTGTGTTGCATGACCTTGGATGACCTTGACCTTGGGTCAAGGTCACATGTATTTTGGTAGGAAAAATGTGTAAAGCATTTCTTAGTGTATGATGTCATTGGTAGGTTTAGTTGTTTGACCTTGACCTTGAAGGTCACCTGAAGGTCAAGGTCATATAAAGGTCAAGGTCAAGCATGTGAGTCGTATGGGCTTTGCCCTTCTTGTTATCTATCTTCTCAGCGAAACCAGTCTTGGAGTGTTCAACAATGCAAATACAAATGCAGTGTTCTCTAGCATTTTAATGATGGGTCATTCCCTGAAACTGGGTTCAACAGGGTACATGCACTTTCAGATACTGATCCAGAAGCTATTTCAAAGTTTGTCTATGTTTTGTTTCTATGCTGGGCATGTCAGCCTGTGCCAGGACGTCCGTGTTGGGCACTTTGTCTTGCCACCTGATCTTCAGCAGTTTTCTCAAGCAGTTCATGTGGAAGTGATTTAGCTTTTTGACATGGCGGCTGTAAACAGTCCAAGTCTCACAAGCGTAGAGTAGAGCGGGGAGAACAACAGCAGCATAGACCTTTAGTTTGGTAGCAAGCTTGATGCCTCGGCAGTCCCAAACGTTTGGACGGAGTCTTCCAAAAGCTGTGCTGGCTCTGGCTATTCTGGCGTTGATCTCGTCGTCTATGTGGACTGCCTGTGAGAGCGTGCTGCCAAGGTACGTGAACCTGTCAACGTTTTTGAGCTTTTGGCCGTCGACATAGATTGATGGCTCAATATAAGCACTTCCTGGGGCCGGTTGATGCAGAACCTCAGTCTTTTTGACATAGTAGACATAATAAGAAACAAATATTGACATATTTAACATACTTTGATGGCAGGTTATGCATTGATCCAATAGCAAATGCTGATGTATTTTTGACATGATAGGTCTTGTGTGAATGAATGATTTGAGAATAGGCACAGCTTAGGCAGCCTTTTTGGATGGTCACTTATGATTGAAACCAAGTTTTATCAACAGCTTTTGGAGGATCTTGGAAAACTGGCATATTGACTGACCTTTCATGTATAACTAGTCTTTTTATATGAAATCAGCCACATAAAGCTTCATGTCCAGTCACAGACACATCTTTAACAGCACGTTAATTAGGACAAAATCTGCATATGGAGACAAACTATGTAGGTTTTTTGTGTGACCATATTAATTAAACTTTATTTTTGCCATCCAAAATGCAACTGCTGCAAGTATTCTAAAATAAAGGAGGACAACTTCTCTGTACAAAATGATCATCCTTGCTGGGGGTATCTAAGACATCTTTTTGTGTTAAAAAAGATGAAACCAATGAGGGATGGATGGATGGTGATTTACGGCCTATCAACCTCTGTAGGCTATGTAAGGCCATTAGGTACAAAATCACTGGAATATAGTAAATGCGAATTATATAATGATGTCCCTATTTATTCGCCTCTTACGAATCGCGTAGGGAGACGCGGTGGGTCTATTCTGACCACCAACTCACAGGGGGGAACCAAATTGCAATGAGGGATGACTGCTCTAAGGGTAGTTTGATTTTATGTGCCATATTTATGCACTATTAGTGGATATTAGCATTTATTCATACATTTTGGTGCTAAAATAGGTATTTACATGCCCCTGCTTTGAAATGTGTATGGGTGTGTGTAATCATGTGTTGAATGTCAAAAATCAAGTATAAAGCCATCCTATTACATTTGTTGTGTTCATGAAGGAAAACCCAACAAATATTTGGTATTCCAAATGAAGGATGAACCTTTGTTATGAAAATTTTATAGTATATTTATGTATGCTCTGCCATGTGCTTTATGAGCTGCACAAGGAATGCAGGTGAATTTTTGCTGTAAAAGAGTATGCAGTGCAAGCTTAAATCTTCAAGAACTGTAATATTTTGTTAGTGCAATTCATATTACTATGTGCATGTATGTGATTTAAAAAACATTTTGTACTTAAATGTCACCTAAGAAAGTGGGTGGTCAACCATGTTATTTGCTGGGTCATGTGGACAGGAGCTTCAGTTGTGACTTGTTTACACAGATGTTCTGTGCTAAAATACTGGAGTTGGACTAGAAAGCCAGGATCCATGTGCTGGACTCGAAGCAGCAGCTTGACAGTAGCTTGTACGTTTGGGCAGATGATAGCCCGCCTCCTCACCCTGCATTTATTTACACCCATGTCCCAGCCCAGTCTTGGTCATGGGGTTGCTCTTCCTTTCTCTCATTTATTTTGGCCTATTTTGTTTGTATGATTAAATACAATTTCCTCATCTATTCTTGTTACTGTTCATTCATGAAGTACTAAATCACCTTGTGCATGAATAATGTTTGTGTTATAGGCAACAATAAAGCATCATTAACAGATGTGTCCATGTTACAATGGCTAGTGCCTGTCATTTCAGCATTGAAGATGCATCTTAACATGCACCTCTGTAGTTATATATCTCTACTTTCCAATAAAATGAAAGCTCATCATCCCATGTCTCCTTCTATACGACTACTAGACCCCAAAGTAATCTAAATAATGGCATTGGAGGTGGATTTTTGGTTTAAATGAAGAAATGTGTAGCTTATTTGATTTTTACACAATGTATACAACAGACTGGCACCTGGAGCTATAACCAGGCCTCCCCCCCCCCCCCCCCCCCCCCCCCACCCCCATCCCCGAGAGTGTCAGGGTTGTGAGGGCCAAAACACTTGATGGGGAACTCTTCCTCTGAAGACTATCTGTTCATCTCAGTTGGAAGTTTCATGCCAACTTAGTTTAGCATTTCTTGTAGTTGTAGTTCTAAACAGAAGCTGTTTAGAACCAACTGGTTCTGCATCATTTGGTGTCCATGTTACTTGGCAAAACAGTGCTGGGGTCAACATATTTGGCAATTGAAAATTACATACAGTGGAACTCCTGAAATACGACCTCCTCATTTACTACTCCATCATTTAAGACTGGAATGTGGCTGACGGACAGTATTTCTCCTTTATCTGCCCCCTCATTTACAACTCCCTCCCTCTAACGAGACATACAACCAGCTTTTCCAGGATGTTTACAACTTTTTCTCAAAACATCAATTACATTCTGTTAGTTTTCTCTTTTCAGCAATTGAAAATCAAAAGAGATAACATCACGCACTATTTATCAACATGGCAAGGGGTAGAACCAGAGTTCAAGAGGCAAATATTTTGGGTTGACAAGGAGTGGGGGAGTGTTCCAGGTGTACCAGATGACAGGCTTATCTTTGGGGGGGGGGGGGGTGCCCAGTAATTGGGCAGTTAAAAGAGAGAGAGGAAGAGCGTGGGTGGGTGGGATGGGGGAGGCAGACTTAATGACAGGGGAGAAAGAGAGAGGGAGAGGGTGTGTGTGAGGGGGTGGGTGTAGTAGGCAAATGAGATGATGGGGAGAACAAGAGAGGGAGGTTGATGGTGAGAAAATGAGAGAGAGGGGAGGGGGAGCAGCGGAGGAAGGGGTGGGGGGTGGGGTGGGGAGAAAGGGAACATTACATGAGACTGCGGTCCAGGATGCGAGATGGGATGAGGTGAATGATTATTCCACTACAATAGATGACAGACTTTTGTTTTTTGCGCACGGTTTTTTCCCTTTCCTACATCACTTCACCCCCTCTTTAAAGACCAATTTTCCTGAGATTATGCAAAGTTTTAAAAGGGGGGCTACACTGTATCTTTTCTTCACAGTCTTCCTCCAGTTATACATCTAATAGTATACACTATACTTGAATTAAGCCAAGTTGATATATATAAGGAACCTACTGTCCAACCTTTGAGCCCAGTTTTGGAGAATTGCCCCCACAGTTGTTCCAAGTTTATCTGGAAACAGACTCCTCTCTCCTTTTAAATGAGGCTTAATGGCCTGCATTTGTTGGCTATATAAAGCCATTGACCACAAAAATCACCACAGCTGGTGGTTTAAGAGCAACTCTATTTCAATTTCCCTTGCTATTAGCCCATTATGATTTGTGGGGAGATGCAGTGAGTCTATTCATACCAACTAAATTCCAACAGTGTCTGTGAATACAGTTCATCTTGGGGAACCTATTAGATTACCTGGATGTGTGTGGCTGATGCACTCAACAGCTGATGGGCAAGCCACTGCTGTATGGTGCCATGAAGGTTATACAGTTGATGACTGCAACAGCTGCTTTACATCAACTCCTCATGGTGTAGTCCATGTGTTGCCCAAGCCTGCTCTCAGTCAAGTTATACAGTTCAATCACTTTCATGTGGTTGATTTTGTCCTTAGAGCTGAATGTTTATCAATAGACGTCCATTATTTTCACACATACCACACCCCCATAAAACTACAATCACAACACACACTACCATTGCAGTTTCTGTATAGCACATTTACTCAAAACATCCTGTCATCTCACAAATACATAACAAACTCCTATTCATGCATTTCTGACCAAATCCTGGATCTCACTGAATCCATATCACAACATCAGTGTAGATGTATGCTGTTTTGATAGGGTCCTCACTTTGTAGGATGAAGAAGTTACAGGGAGGTAAGAGCACACTGATGCCGGGTGGTTCAGACGGATCCAGTGCCCACATGGAACAACACACATGGGCAACAAGACCCCATAGTGTTTAGGGTTTTGTAAGCTCTAGCTTTAAAAAGTACAGTTTTCCCGCCATTTAGAAAGAGACAGGTGTCAAAAATGTAAACATGCATGTCTTAACAAACAAAGTGGTATGCTAAAAGAAATAATATCCTTTGAGAGTGGGAACAAAAACTGATCACCATTCCCTTGCTAGTACTAAAGAGTGCATCATGTAAATGTGGAAAAGTCTGTGTTTCAACATTTTATCATTAGAAACAGGAAAACAAAAAAGGAAAACAATTAATGTGGACTTGACTAGGCTAAAGTGTAAGTAACTGCACACCCATCAAATAGTTTTCACAAATTTGGTCCATTCAACCATTATGGACTGAACTTCTTGGCAGGATACATACATTTATGGCCATCAGTATGTTCAGAAAGAATATAAAACCATCATGTGAGCCTACTAACTTTATTTTTAGAATGAAATGACAGTCATCACAGTCTTAAAGAAGAAAATTTTGCTATATGATACTTCCCAATCAACAATGGAAAATTTCATGCACACTCAATTTGTCAACTGAAAATGAAAGCAGGAGGATCCCTGGAGAAAGCTCCTGCACCAGAAACTTAAATAAGTTCATCAGTCAAAAAAGAGAAAACAGAGAAAAAAGGCAAACAAAATCAGGTCTGATGTGGGAGTGGAGTGGAAAGAGTCCCAGGCAGGGTGAGACTGGACTCCTGAAGGAGGATGTCACGCCCAGCCAGCCAGGGCAGTGTCAGGTGGAGGTGGAAAGATGAGGGCTTTGCAATCTATCTGTGGTGTAGGCGGCCTCCAGAGGCTCCAGCTGTCTGCTGTCGTCCCTGACGCATCCCCTGCAGCATGAACAGCATAGGGCAGCACACTAGAGAGAAGAGTTCAGCACACAGAAGGGTAGGCACAGAACATAAAAGAGTACAGCACAAAGCATAATACACATAGAAGTGAACATGACAGATCTACTCTCAAGAAAATGTCTTTCTTGAGCACAAATGTGATTTGCCATCACAAAATGAGTCCAAACTATAGCCCAAAATAGGGAGGTGTAGATTGTTGATGCTGAGATTTTCATTTCAATTGCTCTATGAATAATCCACTTCCATGTTGCTGCAAGTTAGTGCTGCTGGACCTTTCCACTGCATATAGATCACGACATGTTCTCACTCCCGAAAGGTCTAGGTCTGTCACTAACTGTTCCTACCAGGTTCAAGAATTACTAGATGGGAAGGATACAGAGAATGCCAGTGCAGGGTTCAATGTTAAATAATTACCATCTCCCCTGCAATATTCTTCAAGGCTTTATTTTTGAACCTGTAATCTGCTCCCCATACACAACACTTCTGAGTACAATGAGAATCATCTCATTCCACACCACTGCATGTAAATGACACCACACTCTATATAACTTTTTCTCCCAAAAATTTCAGTTTAATCAGGCAAAGTCAAAACTAGAAGCATGCTGCAGTGACACAAAAAACTGGATGACCAACAATCATCAAAAACTATATAAAGATGGATGGAGTTTTACAGCCTATCAGCCTTTGTAGGCTATGTAAGGCCAGTAACCATGAAAATCACTAGAACAGTAAATATCTAAATGAAGAGAAAATTGATGTAATTCTTGCTGGTGCGAATAGAATCCTTAACAGTATCCCAGGCAAGGACATCATCATCCTTGGGACCAGAGTGCAAATCTCTGATTGTGTAAGGCGTCTGGGTTCGCACACTGCCAACTATTTCTTGAACCACACATAAGCCCTGAGGCTCATTCGCAGCTGCACCCAACTGTCAGCATTAGAAGGATTTTACTAGGGAATCTACTGCAACACCCAAAGTAATACTAGTTTCATCTTGTCTAGACAACTGACACAGCATATTTGTGGGAGCTACACAGGGACAACTTCATCAACTCCAGCGCCTTCAAAATGTTGGTACCAGAATTGTGTACACCCTCCTAGAATGGCTCATGTCACCATTTTTGAAAAGCCTCCATTGGCTTCCAGTGCACCACCATATTGAGCACAAAGTTATCTGCACTGTATTCAATGCATTTCAGGTGGAGACCCTGCCTACCTGTGAATGCTATTAGAAGTGAACAAAGAGCAAGAAATATCAGGTCCTCACAACACAAAAGCTCCTTAGTGTTCCAAAGAGATGGCATAAAAGTTAAGGACATCAGTCATTTTCCCTTGTAGGTCCATGTTCTTGAAACAGCACTATGAAACTGCTTTGGAAGTCTTCTAACCTCACAAACTTTAATAAAGGATTCAAAACACAATTAAAATTTTTTTTTGCACTCTTCCAATTGTAGTGTATTGAGCATGCCTTTTAGTGTGATATAAGAAATACAAACACAAAACATGCTTCAACAGTACTTTAATCACTTAAATTTCTTTCTTTTACTTTCCTGTATGATAATAATAATAATACAGATTATTTATACGCACATACCTTCCCTAATAGGCAAGTTCATGGCGTTTACAATTTCTTTTTTTCTCTCTGTCCACACTCATACAAAGCATTCCAACACTCGCACACTGTACAGTTGAATTAAAAGAAGAGTTAAATACAATACAATTAATTAACATAGCAGGCAATAAACAAAACACAAAACATAAGAGAGGCGCCTTGTGAAGCACCTCACTCATCGTCAGGAAAGACTGACCGGAACAGGTGTGTCTTTAGGGAGGTTTTGAACTGGGACATGGAATCAGAGTGACGGACAGAGAAAGGTAGGCTATTCCACGTTACAGGGCCGATGTAAGAAAAAGCTCACTGTCCTTGCGTTTTCTTTTTGCGACGGGGACATTTAACGTTTTGGTGTCTGCAGCTGAACGGTTATTTCTAGCGGGGGTGTAGACAGTGAGAATTTCTTTGAGTGCGTGTGGTGCAGTTTGATTGAAGAAGTTGAAACACATAGTGGCTAGCTTATACTCTATCCTCTGAGCGACGAGGAGCCAATGCAGTGCACGAAGGAGTTTGGATGTGGGAGTTCTCTTGGGACATCTAAAAACTAATCTAACAGCAGTGTTTTGGACTTTTTGCAGATTGTTTAGCAGAGTGTCAGGAATGCCAGCAAGAAGAGAATTTCCATTATCAAGACGGGACAGAACAAGGGAAGTGACAAGGGTTTGAGTGGCCTGTTGTGAAAGATAGTGACGAATAGTGCTAATTTTCCTAAACTCGTAGTAAGCTAACTGGCAAACTTTGTTCACATGAACTCTCATAGAAAGATCATCATCGAACATGACACCTAAGTTCTTAACAGACTTTGGGAATTCTATCTCACTCTGACCTATGGTTAGTTTCAGGGCCTGATCGAATTCGCCTCTACCGCCAACCAGGAGCGCTTCGGTCTTTGAATCATTAAGTTTGAGTTTGTTCTGGGTCATCCACTGCTTCACATCAGAAATACAAAGTTCACTTGCAGAGAGAAGAGGTTGGATTTGACTGGGATGAGTGGAGTTGTGTGTCATCAGCAAACTCACTGTGAGAGAATGAATGACTGTCAATTATGAATGACTGTCAACAGGGTAATGCTCCTCATACTCCATTATCACAAGTCTTTCTCAACCACAAATGATCTGCATGCTACTGCTGCAGGGTCTGAAATAATTCACTCACCTGGTAGAATCCAGTGTGGTAACCACTCATGTACCAAGCCATCAGCATGGAGGACAGGGCCTCGTTGTCACTGGCAACACCTTCTTCAAACACGACTGGCGGCGGGGGTGGGGGCATGGGCATTCCCTTCTGTGGGCACAACACAACAGTCTCCATGGCATTTCCAACAAACCATTCACCTATGTCTGTCTCCATGACATTCACCACACAGCAAACGGCAAAAGTTTCCATGACATTCACAACAGCTATGCCATTGAGACAACAAAGCACATGGCAATGTCTTGGTGATATTTGGTGGCTGTGATAGCAAGACATTGTTATGCAGGTCTTCCAGGCACAAACCAGCCTGTCACTGGCTTGAATGTCTACAGTGTCAAGGGGAGGTCCAAACAAACCAACATGTGTGTCGTTCCAAATGAAAGAAAGGGCTGTGTGAGAGAGCTTGCATGGGACCCTGCACCACAAAGCCAGCCACTTGTTTCCTCATATAATCTCTGGAAAACCATGAATGTAGACATGGCAGAATTGTCAATTTTGAGATGATCACTATTTGGGCTTTTATACCTTCATCTCTATTAAGATTGCCTTTTGCAATTATTCAAAATAAGTAACAATGATATATATCAATGATATGAATCATTGATCAATAAAAACAGAGCCAAATAAAGTGAATTTGCAGCACTTCATATCAGAAGTCATCAGATTTGGTCAGTCCTACTCATGGAAGGAATGAGAAATCCCCCTTGCTTTAAAATCTCTGACATTTTATTGGCTAGTATTCATATGCATGCCAGCAGAGAGCCTGAACAGAGGGGATGTCATGCAAACAAACCCTGTAGCAAGATGACTTCACATACATTTTACATAATGTGCAAGTTACAAGACTGTGGGTTTTAAAAACTTTCCTATCCGACTGAAATTTGTGCACTACGACAACGTCCTTGACCTCAACTTGGAATTCTGTAGCTTGTTCAAGACACAGAGCTCTCTATCAATTTCAAGCACTCTGCGTGCCAATATTGTCATTCTAGAACAACTTGACTTGACCGAGCACCAACCAAGATGGCTTCTGTGATGCATTATTATTGTGGATTGTTTATGTGGGTGCTTCTCAACCAAATGAGTGAACTAGCAGCTGCAGACAGGTAATTCTTGAGGAAGCTGACAAGATGTACTATGCTACAGCTGCACATCAAGGCTCAGCAATGCTTGAATTGAAAATGATGTCATTCCATGCTCCTATGGAACTGTAGAAATGTGATGGCACCATCATCTCATGTTGTTGCTATCAGCATTTTTGGTAAGTCTCATAATCATTCATTAGTACAGTGCTACTCCCCAGTAATAGTTGGGCAGACAAAATCATGGAAGACATATCAAACCCACAGTAAACAAAAAGGACTATTCAAACAAATGATACATGAAATGATTGATACACTGAGTGAAGGATACACCAAATCGACCATACACCAAGTGAACTATACATCAAACAACATGCCAAACAAATGAACAATACACCAAACGAATAATACACTACATGAATGATACAATAAATGTCACTTCCCTTTGTAACTGTCTCTTTCTTCTAAGTTAACATTTCATGCTTTCTTGTTTTCCTGCCCACTGCAGCCATTTCAAATTGCATATAATAAATTGGGAGGTATAGTTGAATGAAACTCAGACAGCAGACTGGCGGAAAACATCTGCTTTGGTCTTTGCACATGGCCTTACACCTGGCCAAAATATTGATATTTAGTTCAGCCAGCTTGATGGGCCCTGTAACTGATAAGTGATGTAGGCTGCATTGGCTCATAAGGCTAGATAAACTCATTCTAGTGATCACTGTGGTTGTAAACATAGCTAAGGAGAAGGTGGTTAGTTGAGCACTGGAGGTAGTCGTTCATGGGAAGGTGTTCTAAAAACATTTATTGGCGGGCATTCCTCATTGTGAAGATGGCGGATATTGATTGTGAGATGGGGATATCAAG
This sequence comes from Theodoxus fluviatilis, assembly GCA_034096865.1. Lineage (NCBI taxonomy): Eukaryota > Metazoa > Mollusca > Gastropoda > Cycloneritida > Neritidae > Theodoxus > Theodoxus fluviatilis. The sequence continues at coordinate 87,077 of JAWQFJ010002602.1, forward strand.
GAAATCTGAAAACATAACGTGTATGCGTGCACTCGGTCAGCGCTGTTGTGACAGACCTCTGCGGCTCCAGTTACCAGCGAAAGGTGGCTTCAAGCAGCGAGGTCACGCTATTTTTAGGTCAGGCGAGGAGTGAAGGAGATAAGGTTTTGCCCGAGACCAGCGGTCAACTAGAGTGCGGTTGAAACAGCTTTGAGTAGTTCAGACAATGACTTGTTTTTTTTATCGAAATGGTTTAATCTAAATATCTTGGACTTGGAGACTCCAATCAGAGTGATGTAACTGTTTCCAGTGTCCACACGAGTGATTTGTCGGACTTCAATGAGCAATATTATTGGATGATGATTTCAGTGACGCCGAATGGTCAGATACTGTCGGGGACTGACGGGATGAATGAAACAAAGTGTCTAGGCAGTATACTGGGGCATGCACCACAAGCAACTTCAGGATAGCCTAGGTGGTGTGGCCCCCCCCCCCCCCCCCACTCTGTGTGTGTTTATGCTTCCTCTACTTACTGAACTTCTTCACAATCTTTATCTCAACACTTTTTGTATGCAAGAAAAACGATCAGAGCATTGTTTCTGATGGACGTCATTCAGTCATTCAGGTTTTACCGAAGCACCTGATGTGAGCTGAGACAGCCAGCGATTGCCGATGTTATGTGGAGGAATGGTTATGAAATCATCACAAATTACACAGATTATATAATTAACCTTTAGAGCGCCGCCGGCGCATTGATGCGCCACAGCGTACATTCCCCAGTGCGCCGAGCGATAGTGACGTGCTTTGTTTACTTGTCTAACACTGCCATCAAGTCATGCTGTTCTAAAAATATTACAGTCATGTGCGGAGATCACGTGGCAACAAGATCCGCCATTTTGGCGATTGAGATAAAGTGAGCGAATATTTTGACGAAGTTGCGTCTTTGTCGTTTGTGAACGGGACTTTTTTCTTTGCCAGTATGGCGACTGACAAAGAAGTTGAAGCGCTTGTGGAGTTATTTTTCGATTCTGACTCTCAGAATATGAATTCGAAGGCTTTACTGACATTGATGTGATGAGAGATGGAGGGATAGAGAGGCAAGCACGTGCTTCGACGATGTGTTGTGGTCTTTAGATAGAGAGGCGCGGGAGCTTGATTCAGATGAAAATGACTCGGCTGACTTCCCTAGCGTAAGTAATTGTAGGATTTTTTGTTTTGTTTTACTCTAAAACATTTTCAGATGTATTTCCAAGTAATCAAAAGCTGTTGTATTCTTGAATAAATAGAGCAGTGTAGGAAAACACAGTGCTTCGACCGATGTCAGTTGTGGTCTGTAGGTCGAGACTGAGAGGAGCGGAAGCTTGATTCAGATGAAAATGACTCGGCTGACTTCCCTAGCGTAAGTAATTGTAGGATTTTTTGTTTTGTTTTAGTTTTACCCTAAAACATTTTCAGATGTATCTCCATTACTTGGAGACTCTATCTATGCACTTTTGCATTTTCATCAAAAGCTGTTTATTCTTGAATACATAGAGCAGTGTAGGAAAACACAGTGAATTTGTTTGTTTTTTGTTGTTGTCTGTGTTCCATGATTTTTTAGCAGCTAAAAAAAACATTCTATGGCATTTTCATTAATTGCGCCATGTAGGCCATCCATTTTTCTACTCACCCTCCAAAAATCTACTTCAAAGCTTGAATAGGTAATAAATGATAATTTTTTCAGTAAACATGGTGTTGAATTTGACCACACATAATAAAATTTGTGGCTCTGGGGTAAAGCAATGACGAAAATTGGCAGCGCTCTAAAGGTTAAAGAAAAATATTTTTTGGTCTATTTCCATTTATCTACCTGTAATTATGCTATTTATATGCAAATAAAGCAAAGACAAATATCAAAAACACTCTGTGCTTGATCTTAGAATGACTGACATTCATTTTTGAGCTTGACTACACACAAACAATTTCTTACAGATCCACACAATATTATGGAAGAAGAATTTTTTAAAATAACAAATCAACTTTGTCATGTGTCATTTTCTCTAAAACCTTACAGGACTGGGGCTTGTAGTTGTGAAATTCCTTATAGAACGTTAAGAGTTAATGATTACCTTTTCATCATTCTTGAACCAAGGGATACAGTAAAACCCTCTATTTCGCGACCTTAGAAAGAACTACCGAATCATGCCGTAATTTGGAGGGAGTCGTAAAATAGAGGTAAGGAGAATTGAATACAAGAAGGGCAAAGCCCATACGACTCACATGCTTGACCTTGACATTTACATGACCTTGACCTTCAGGTGACCTTCAAGGTCAAGGTCAAACAACTAAACCTAGCAATGACATCATATACTAAGAACTGCTTTACACATTTTTCCTACCAAAATACATGTGACCTTGACCCAAGGTCAAGGTCATCCAAGGTCATGCAACACAAAGCTGTTAATTCAAGACATAGGAAGCACAATGGTACTTATTGGCACTTTCTACCATGAGATATGGTCACTTTTAGTGGTTCACTACCCCATTTTGGTCACATTTCATAAGGGTCAAAGTGACCTTGACCTTGATGATAAGTGACCAAGTGTGTCTCATGATGAAAGTATAACATGTGTACTACAATCTTATTAAGATTGGAAGAGTTATCTTCCATAGTTCAGGGTCAAGGTCACTTCAAAATATGTATACAATCCAACTTTAAAGACCTCCTGTGACCATGACCTTGAAGCAAGGTCAATCAAACTGGTATCAAAAGATAGGGATTACTTTGCCCTATATACCATATATAGGTCAGGTATCCAATCTCAAAAACTTCAGAGACAATTGGGAAAATGTGAAAATGGCTGTTTTTTAACATTTACGGCCCCTGCGACCTTGACCTTCGAGCAAGGTCAAGTCACTGTGTATGTTTTTGTACGCCTTGTCATCATACACCATTATGCCAAATTGGGTGTTGATAGACTTAATAGTCTCCGAGAAAAATCCAACGTTAAAGGTTTTTACGGACGCCCAGAAGGACGACATGGGTGACCTAGTATGAAAGTATAACATGTGTACTACAATGTTATGAAGTTTGGAAGAGTTATCTTCCATAGTTCGGGGTCAAGGTCACTTCAAAATATGTATACAATCCAACTTTAAAGAGCTCCTGTGACTTTGACCTTGAAGCAAGGTCAAGTCACTATGTATGTTTATGTACGCCTTGTCATCCTACACCATCATGCCAAATTGGGTGTTGATAGACTTAATAGTCTCCGAGAAAAATCCAACGTTAAAGTTTTTTATGGACGACAGGACACCCGGCGGCCCGGACGGCTGTCCGGACGCCCAGACGAACGACACTGGTGACCTAGTATAAAAGTATAACATGTGTACTACAATCTTATGAAGTTTGGAAGAGTTATCTTCCATAGTTCAGGGTCAAGGTCACTTCAAAATATGTATAGAATTCAACTTTAAAGACCTCCTGTGACCTTGACCTTGAAGCAAGGTCAATCAAACTGGTATCAAAAGAGAGGGATTACTTTGTCCTATATACCATATATAGGTCAGGTATCCAATCTCAAAAACTTCAGAGAAAATTGGGAAAATGTGAAAAATGGCTGTTTTTTAGGCAACATTTACGGCCTCTGCGACCTTGACCTTGAAGCAAGGTCAAGTCACTATTTATGTTTTTGTACACCTTGTCATCTTACACCATCATGCCAAATTGGGTGTTGATAGACTTAATAGTCTCCAAGAAAAATCCAACGTTATAGGTTTTTATAGACGCCTGGACGCCCGGACGGACGAAAAGGGTGAGTACATAGACTCACTTTTGCTTCGCATGTGAGTCAAAAATGAACATAATGTATTATATATATAGGAATAGTGCCAATATAAAACACAATGCAATACATGCACAATACATCTTTTTACTGTTAATTTGGAGTAAGCTAGACCTCCTTTTCTACTTTAACAAGAAGGGCAAAGCCCATATGACTCACATGCTTGACCTTGACCTTTACATGACCTTGACCTTTACATGATTTTGATCTTCAGGTGTCCTTCAAGGTCAAGGTCAAACAACTAAACCTAGCAATGACATCATACACTAAGAAATGCTTTACACATTTTTCCTACCAAAATGCATGTGACCTTGACCCAAGGTCAAGGTCATCCAAGGTCATGCAACACAAAGCTGTTAATTCAAGACATAGGAAGCACAATGGTGCTTATTGGTTTTTTCTACCATGAGATATGGTCACTTTTAATGGTTCACTACCCCATTTTGGTCACATTTCATAAGGGTCAAAGTGACATTGACCTTGATGATATGTGACCAAATGTGTCTCATGATAAAAGTATAACATGTGTACTACAGTGTTATGAAGTTTGAAAGAGTTATCTTTCATAGTTCAGGGTCAAGGTCACTTCAAAATATGTATACAATCCAACTTTAAGAGCTCCTGTGACCTTGACCTTGAAGCAAGGTCAATCAAACTGGTATCAAAAGATAGGGATTACTTTGCCCTATACACCATATGTAGGTCAGGTATCCAATCTCAAAAACTTCAGAGAAAATTGGGAAAATGTGAAAAATGGCTGTTTTTTAGACAACATTTATGGCCCCTGCAACCTTGACCTTGAAGCAAGGTCAAGTCACTATGTATGTTTTTTGACGCGTTGTCATCATACACCATTATGCCAAATTGGGTGTTGATAGACTTAATAGTCTCCGAGAAAAATCCAACGTTAAAGTTTTTCACGGACGCCCGGACGCCCGGACGGACGACACGGGTGAGTACATACTCACTTTTGCTTCGCATGTGAGTAAAAAAACAACATACATGTATGAGCAGAATACAGGAGATAAAGGAACTTTGAAGAGGCTGATATATTGCATGTATAGTACATGTATACAACTGCTACTTGCAAATGACGTAACCGATTAGGTGACTTACATAGGTTCAATTTTGGCTGCAAAGTTACCGGCTGTTTCAAGGCCACCTTACTTGATGAATGTCTTTAAGGGATTTTTTGTTAAAATATATACTAATAGATGGTACCGCTATAACGATCGCTGAACTGTTTATTTGATCGTTTCGTTCTGTTTTTACCTTAACTCCATGCTAATTGAATGGCCAACAGGAAAATAGACCTAACTTCAACCTAATTTTAACTTTAACCTGACGAATGCCAGACCACTACGGTCACTGTCAGTGCTGCCATTGGAGTAGCCTCTGCCTCCTGGCCACCTGTAAACCGATGCAGACACATTCGCAGCAAAATCGAAAACAAGAAGGGCAAAGCCCATACGACTCACATGCTTGACCTTGACATTTATATGACCTTGACCTTCAGGTGACCTTCAAGGTCAAGGTCAAACAACTAAACCTACCAATGACATCATACACAAAGAAATGCTTTACACATTTTTCCTACCAAAATACATGTGACCTTGACCCAAGGTCAAGGTCATCCAAGGTCATGCAACACAAAGCTGTTAATTCAAGACATAGGAAGCACAATGGTGCTTATTGGCACTTTCTACCATGAGATATAGTCACTTTTAGTGGTTCACTACCCCATTTTGGTCACATTTCATAAGGGTCAAAGTGACCTTGACCTTGATGATATGTGACCAAATGTGTCTCATGATGAAAGTATAACATGTGCCCCACATAATTATTAAGTTTGAAACAGTTATCTTCCATAGTTCAGGGTCAAGGTCACTTCAAAATAGGTATACAATCCAACTTTGAAGAGCTCCTGTGACCTTGACCTTGAAGCAAGGTCAACCAAACTGGTATCAAAAGATAGGGCTTGCTTTGACCTATATACCACTTGTAGCTAAGGTCGCCATTCTCAATAACGTGGGAGAAAATTGGGAAAATGTGAAAAATGACTGTTTTTGAGACCACATTTATGGCTCCTGTGACCTTGACCTTGAAGCAAGGTCAAGTCACTGTGTATGTTTTTTGAGGCCTTGTCATCATACACCATCATGCCACATTTGGTGTTGATAGACTTAATAGTCTCCGAGAAAAATCCAACGTTTAAGTTTTTTACGGACGGACGGACGCCCGGACGCCCGGACGGACGGACGGACGCCCGGACGGACGGACGACACGGCTCAGTACATAGACTCACTTTTGCTTCGCATGTGAGTCAACAAGGTCGCCAGTAGCAGCCTCTGCCTCTTCAGTTACTGGCGCGGCAGCTCGCTCGCTGCGAGTTGATACTATTTTTACCTAAGAGCATGAGACTCAAACTGTTGAACCCGCAATGGCTGGAAATTTCAGACAGTTATCTCATGCAGAGCGAAACTTGTGCGACAAGTTTATTACGAAGCTTAACATTTCTCTTTCAAACGAAAGCGTTATTCCGTAATGCATGAAAGTTGTCTGCCCCTTGACCACAAGTCGCTTGGTCTTGGGAGACATCACTGGACGTCAGACAATCCTTACAGAACATGAAGCTGTCATTTTGGAATGGACAGTAACTGCAGTTGCATGTGCTGCTAAAGGGCAGTTTGGGGAAATCTAAGTAAAAAAATCGTTAAAATGCCAAAGATTGACGGTCGCAAGTCGCTTTTTTAGGAAGTCGTCTAAGAGAAGTCACTTTGATAGGAAAATACATCCGTTAAAATTTTTCAAGTCGCAATCGAGAGGAAGTCGTTTACGAGAGGGTCGTAAAATAGAGGTTTTACTGTAGCTTGTTCTCTCATTACTTTGAATACATACATACCTCAAAACCCCTAATAAATTAACGTGGCCGATTTTGTGTTGAAAGGTCACACATTTCTGTACTTGGATAGAAAGAACCTCACCTGTTACTACAGTCAATGGCTGCCATTCCTATTTGGGAGGTAGACAACCCCTTAAGTTAAGGGCAAACTGACCATCTAGTGTCAGTGGATAAAGTCTGTGAGAGTATTGTACCCATTCTGAAACTGAATCATATAGGAGCCTGCTGACCTGACCAGTGTGCCCATTGGTGAAGGGAAAGCTGTAGGGCGAGCTGGGCTGGAAGTTGGGTGTGCTGAAGGCCCTGTGGGCCTGCCTGCCTGAAGGCTGGGAGGCACCCACATCACTGTCCAGCAGCCTCTGAGCTCCTGTGTCCATGCTCTCAGTCTGTAACCACACAAATCATGCCCAATGCTTCACAAAAACTACCCAGTCAACAGCTACATCTACTTCCCTGAAACATCACTGCAGGAATGCAGTCAAGGCAGCATAAGGCTCCTCATTGTGTCATGATTTTTAAACAATTGCTATCCAGATTCCAATTCTGCATCAAGATGTGCATGAAGAAAATGCTTGTATAGAATTTTGTCACAGTAACAAAACAAATAAGGATCATAGCCATGGCCTAACTTGAAAAATAAATAAATTGACAAAATAAATGATATGTGGGTAAATAAAAAAATGAATTAAAAAGCAGACTACAGAGCCCATTTTAACACCAATCCATGTCTAGTCAATTTCACAAAGTATCCTATCAAGAGCCTAGCTCAGGTTTGGTGGAAGAGTCTCAGCAAACATACTCCATACCCTGCACCAATAAATAGTTTGGGCTGCCTTGCCCTGCTCCCAAGTTCAGCAAGTCACATCAGGTCTGGCAGCTCACCTCGCTGGCAGAGGTGGGGTGGCGTTGCCGACCCCGGTCATCCACACGCATCAGGTTGCTCAACTTCTGCTCCTCCTCATTGCCGTAGCCTGAGTAGCGCACTCGGCAGGTGCCCGCCTCTGCATCCAGGCTGAGGATGACTGCCTGGTAGACCAGGCCATCCTGAGAGTAGACTGCCTGGCACCGGTCACTCACCTGCCACTGCCACACAGGAAAGGCAGGCCTCACTACACTTTGCTCCATTTCACTCCAGCACACAGCCACATCCTCCACAGCCATCACTCCAGCATCAAATTCCTTGCCTTGCCACATCACAGCCACATCCACCTGTATCTAGCATTCCTGCATAAAATTCCTTGCCTTGCCACATCATGTGTACTGCATGACAACAACATCAATAGGGGAATTAAGATATCCCATAAAAACTGAAAGAAAAAATGTATCTCATTCTAAGTGACGCAGTATTAATACATATGAAAATAAATACATACATACAAACATACAAACGTACATGTCCTGCAATTTCCCCATGCCAGCATTCCCTTATCAATTAACAGCAAATTTACACCCTAGTCTCCAGCTAAGGGCTGTGCTCCCTTCTCATGTCTTTCACCTTAAAAACACATTTCTAATGTAAGAGATATGTGATGAAGATGTGAAAACTTTATTGCTAAATTTAGAACAATGAATGTGAGGTGGTAAAGGCAAGGAGAGCAGCCCCGAGTGTAGGGCAGTATTGGTCTATTTCATCATTTGCTGCTGCATAGCTCCTATATTGTCTAATTATAGCAGATGATTAAAAGTTTCTCCAATTTACTTACTGCTACAGCTTACTTATGGTCGGTACAGCTCAGATGTGCATCAGAAGAAACTGTGCCATTAGTACATTCAGCTGCTCCATTTTCTTACGTTGTTTCTCCATAAAACCTGAATCTTCAAACATGAAATGTACATGTTTACCTTGTTTCTACCACAAAGCATAATTCTGCCAGAACGTGATAGACATATGCCCCAAAGCTCTTTGGGTCCACCCAAATGCATGAAATTTCCACATCTTTGCATGTCTCTAAACCTTTGTCACATCACAGTCATGACATATCATAGTGGCTTTCAACTGAAGTGTCATGTAAATATTTTTCACTTCCAATATGCCTTTCCCATCGCAAAATTCTTTCAAAACATGACAACTTTTTTTTTTCTTGCACAAAGGAAGACATATATATCAGTTGGTGTGATGGGTTGTATAATTTCCCCTCCAATTAGTGATAAAGTGAGGACAGATTGTGTGGAGGGCACAGGGGGCATTAAAAGGTCAACTGCAGCAGAAGTTCAGCCCCTGGAAAAATGTTATGGACTTCAAAAAGGATTCAGTTTTTTATTTTGGTATCATCATGTAGGGGTACTAGGAACATTGTGCAAAAACAGCTTTGTTGGCAATAACTTCCTAAATTTGTTGAATATATCTACATTAAGTTGACGGAGTTTGATGGGAAGAACATCTAATGCCACACTCGCACCACACGGAAATAGGACTTCATTCCTTGCTGGTTAATATGATTTCAGACTAATGCTTGTGAATGCAGCTATACATGTTGGTTTTACTTGAATGATTTCAGTACGAGATGGAAGGAAGGAAGGAGCTTTACGGCCTATCACCCTTTGAAGGCTATGCAAGGCCTTTGAGCACGAAAATCACTAGAATAGTTTAACTGGTAGTCGTCAGTCTAGAGTAAGCACAAATTACGAAACAATACCCCTCTTAGGAATCATAATAGGGATGGATGGATAGATGGATTGAGTTTAATGGCCTTTCAGCTTTAGGCTATGTAAGGCCATTCAGCACAAAAATCATTAGATTAGTTCCAAGTTAGCGCAAATTGTCACAATGTCCCTATTTATTCGCCTTTTATGAACCATGTACGGAGACACAGTGAGTCTATTCTGACCCCCAACCCACAGGGGGCTTTCAGTGCAAACATGTGAAGAAAACTGGTAAAGAATGTGGAGAAAAGAAGTAAGGAGACTTTTGTTCAACTTCAGAATTTTATTTTGCAAAGCTTTCTGAAGTTGGACAAGTCTTCTTACTTCTTTTCTCTACATCAACGAGTCCAACACTGGCCTCCTTTTTCAAGGTAAAGAATGTGGTGTGTTATGCATGAGACCAACAGCACTTGGGTATGGTGTCCAATACAACAGCAGATCAGTTCATCATTATATTCTGTTCCTTTCTTCCTCCATTATCTCCCTGTGAGTTGAGGATAGAAGAATTGACCCACGGCATTTCCCTAAATGATTTGGAAGAGGCAAATAAATAGGGGCGTTGTGACTTTATTTGTGCTTACTCTGTTTAATTGATTTTGTGATTAATGGCCCTACATAGCCATTTCAAAAAACTACTTATTTTGATTTTTGATACCTTTTCTCTAGGAGCCTCAATTTCACTACTTAAAAAATGGTCAGTTTAGCACAACTCTTGCATGCAATTGATTTCTTTACCTTTTTCTTCTTTAAGTGCTTTTTTCCCCCAAGGAAAGTTACCTATCAACCATCTTTAAAGCTTTCTTATGCTATTGTGGTTCATAGCAAAAATTAGCTTTTCTGGAGGCCACAGTTTTTTCAATATGAATTGATGTGTCCTAGGGGAAAAAAAGGCTTACCCTCCATAAGGAAAAAAAGAAAAGAAAAGTTGCAGTTACAATATACCTTTTTCTTCCCGCCGACACTTAACTTCTTTTATCATGGGGGATGGATGGATGGATGGAGTTTTACGGCCTATCAGCCTTTGTAGGCTATGTAAGGCCATTAAGCACGAAAATCACTAGAACAGTTTAGAGTGGACGTAGTTATTCGCCTCTTACTAATTAATTTGGGAGACATGGTGGGTCAATTCTTACCCTGAACCCACAAGGGGGATATCATGGGGGAGTATAGAACAAAAAGGAAATTGAATGTAAACAATCTGCCTGCTGTCCCATCATCTTCATGAGCACTAAGTAAAAAACATTTTCAGTGAAAAAAAACCCATACATAGTAGTCCCCCATTGCGCAGACACCTGTCAAGTCTGGACATGGTCTCCTGGCAGGATCTGTTTTATTTTCAAAATAACCTGTGACTAGCGGACACCTGCAAAACCCATACAGGGACATTTTCCTGTCCCCTTCCTGTGAGGGGCGGATGCAGCAGCAACATTATTTTGTTTGTCTGACTCCTAAAGACAAATACATCGGTAGAATATCAATTTCTGCTGCCTGCAAAGAGGTATAGTATCATAGCTGTCCTGGCCACTGCAGCAAGCACCCCAATCCTTGTGTCCTGCTGAACTCTATAGATATTTTCAACTCAAAAGGGTAAGCCTCTCTCTCCACAATCCCACTTCTTCTCCCTTACCCATGTAGATGCTTGCACACCACACACACACACACACACACACACACACACACACACACACACACACACACACACACAACCACACACACATGCATGCACGCGCGCACACACACACACACTCATCATGCCTATCCTCAGACCTCCAACCCACCCCCAAGCTCAGCCCATAGGCACTGGGTTGTGGTTCTATTTTTACTGTGAGCAAATTAAACAAAGACTGTCTGCTTGTAAACAATCTTTAGTGGAATAGTTCTTCATCCTTTAATCCTTTCATGTTCACATGGTGACAGTAAGATAGCTAGGCTTCTAAAATTTGGATCCAATTTGCTCTACAAATGTCTGAAGACAATTGCATCAGTTTCCCATCCTCTGGGAGCTAATTAGCATCCAAGACTGGTAATATGATCTCAAAAAGACATGTTGCCCATTCCTTTACATGGAGCTGGACCTCAGTTGATGGGTAGCACATGTGGAACCAACACATCCTCTCCCTGCAGACTTTTCTGACTTTTATTTTTAATAACTTATTACACGTGCACCTTAACAAATTTCAACATCTGAACTTGAAAGGGTTTACATATCAAACAGGTTGATTAGTGGCTCTTCTTGTTGTCCTCATGCATATCACTGAATTCATTGCTAAATTGCCTTCAGCATTACCTCAGAGATTGCTGAGATAGGAAGCCACCTCCAGTCTATGAAAAAATCTAACCTTAGAGTATCCGTTCTCAGAAAGCTGGACGATGGGCAGTCCTCTCATTAAGCTTAAAACTGCTGAGCCTTTCGTTCCAATTCATTAATTACATTCCATTCTTTTAACTCAAGATCAGTTGGGGTGTGTGTGTGTGTGTGTTTGTGTGTGTGTGTGTTTCAATACATATTTTCCCAAACAATTAAGAGGAAGGCAATCCATTCCTTTGAAATGCCATTTTGTTGCCACCAATTTAAATTAATTTCATACTTGCTACAAGAGTTCCTTAGTACATTACAGATGTTACATTTCGCCTGATCTGCCATCCTTATGTTTGATGGATGTTTTGTCTGCTAGCTTCAGCCCTTGAATGTTTATTTTTAAATTGAAATTAAATGTTTAAATTGAAAAAGTAAGCACAGTTTCCTTTTGTTTGTCTTAGTTTTCAAGTCAACCACGTTTCAATGACTACTACTATCATGGTCATCAGATCCCTCTGATGAGGGGCCACCTGTCACACCTTTGGACTCCCCCAAGGATGTCCACTCGTCATAGGGACTACTTTATGTGACGTTTCTAAATGCACACACACACAAATGTGTGCAGTCTCAATATGGCCTCCTTAACTCATTCAAGATGCAGTATTTTTAGTGCATCTTATCCCTGGAATCGCAGGAAAATATACATGTTTTGAAAAATCATAATGAAAAAGTACTAAACTAACCAAGTTAAGTCTAGTTCTCAAAGTTTGATCTTCCCCCCTAAAATAATGAAAATTATTCATATGCTATGTGTCATCAATGGCTGTTTAGCACATAGGATATGATGCTACATGTCACGACTGAGTTAAACATTTTAAAAATTCAGGCCAACCAATTGACTGCTTTGGGGTACCATGTTACTGTAAGCACATCGATTTTAAAGATTGATTACACAAACAGCAAGCTAAAAACCATGTTCTTAACTGGACAAACTACTGGTCCACTTAGGATTTGACAAACTGTATGCTGTGTACAAATAAATTGCCTGCAAACTTGTTTGGAGTCTGGCATTAAAAGAATCCCCGGCGAAATGACATTCTAGAAATTTCCAAAATTCTAGAACATTCTAGAACATTCTAGAATGTTCTGGAATAAATTTGATGAAATTATTCTAGAATTCTTTAATTCCAGAATAATTCTAGAATATTCTAGAACATTACTTTTTCTTAGAATATTATTCTAGAACATGACCATTCAAAGAATATTCTATAAAATTGTATATAAAATGATATTTAAAAATATAATAAATAAGAAAAAAACCACGACTAACACCAAAATCAAAGACTCTCGGGCACACGCCCTTCTTCAGTGAACGATGTAGAAACACAAAAATGATGTAATACGTGACGTAAATAAACTTTAGAATATGACGTTATAAGGCATTCTAGATTCTTTCTCTCTCTCTCTTTCTCTCTCTCTCTCTCTCTCTCTCTCTCTCTCTCTCTCTCTCTCTCTCTCTCTCTTTCTATCTATCTATCTGTGTGTGTGTGTGTGTCTCTCTCTCTATCACTCTCATCCAATAAAAATTAAAATGTTCGAGTTCGAGTTCTCAAAAAAAGAGAGAAGTGAACAACAAAGCATTTTAACACACACGCAAGATACTTTAGTGATCACACACAGAATATAAGATTTAGTGTCAACATACATGAATGTAAATTTGATGTTGATGTTCATATAACCCATGCGCTTCGGATGGAACGCGCACGTTGCAATTCCCCCCTTCGCTTAGGGAGCGCCGTTGTTTACGTCAAGATCTAAAAATAGCAAACAGCAAAGGAAGTGGCCGACTTATCGCAATGCCTGCTGGGAAGCGCAAGAGAGACCGCGCACTTAAAAACGCTTACAAGTGCAAGTTTGATCAAAATCGGACAAGTTTTAGCTGTGTTGTGGCGATTTTTGTCGAGATTTTGACTGACGTTCTGACTTTTTTCGCGTCATGGCCGACTCCGATCCGATGAGAGTGAAGGAAGCGACATTGATTCTGATGCTGATTCTAATTTTGAATGAGACTGGGACAGTTCAAGACGGAAAATGGAGATCGAATCTCTGCACGAACGGAAAAGCTTGGTCAGGGTGGACTTTGAAATTCAAGCGGTACATCTCTAAAAGGAATCATTCGCCGACTCGAGCTCAAGTATTCGCCCAGTGCTTCACAGGACTGTCGCGGTGCCCGTGGAGTCGTCCTGAGGCTGCAGGAGCAGTGATGGCGACCGAAGTCCCGCTGTTCAACGGATTCCCAGATGCCAACATCATGATGGAGGACATAAACAAAACAGCCACACGACGCGTGCAGATGGATCCTGATCCGAGAGTGAGAGGTTTTCGTTCTCGTATGCGACACGCCTTTCGACGCGCTCAAGGAGTGAAGATTGACATCCCCTCGGACGCAAAACCTCTTCATGTCTTCTCTCTGATCTTCACAGACGCAACAAATCCTGAAATCGGTATGCTGAGAGAGAGAGAGAGAGAGAGAGAGAGAGAGAGAGAGAGAGAGAGAGAGAGAGAGAGAGAGAGAGAGACAGAAGAATCCACCTCCTGCCAATGCCAGCTCCAAGTGGGTGCAGTGTGACAGTTCCTGAGATGAAAACTTTCATCGGTCTCTGCATCGCAATGGGTGTGCTTCGCTTGCATCAGAGAAGCAAGATTTTTGGCGACAGAAAAAGTGGCATTTCGAAATTCGAGACTTAAAGTTCCCCAAGGCAATATCGAGAGAGATTCCTTTCTCTGTGGCGGTACCTGCATCTACAATTAGGTCCCCAATAACTTTCTTCACTGCTCACAAGAATTGTAAGGTATGAGGTACAATTATGAATGGGATTTGATTGATAAAATCAGTTGGATGGAATTTAATTGGTGATTCAGATATCATCTGATGTGTGCAGTTGTTTCAAACACCATCAAACTAAGTACATGAAATTCATATGCCACCTTTTCTAGCTCAGACCAGGATGTAACCAGCATCAAAACTGTGTTATGTTTTAGCTCCTTCACAGTGTTTCAGAGGAGATTACTCTGAGGCAGTTGACATTTGAACTGAATGTTATCTGAAGCTCAGCTATAAAGTATAATGTCATAGGAATTAGGCCATCTAAGTGTTGTATAATGTTTGCAAGCACGAATCAGATTTGATACAGGAAATTTGCCCTATTTGTCTCATAAACATTTTCTAAGCTTTTGCTTAGATATATGCATTTCTTTTTCCTTTGTTTTATTTTTAATGTTTTCTCAACCATTGACACTACACTGAAGACTTCTGAATAGTTAATCATGATTTATTTATAGTATAAAAAAAGAATTCCATCATTATTGTAAATGTAATGAAAACTGCAATTGTAATCTTTTCAGAAATACACACATTGTGCACTGTTGCAACTGAACTATGGTAAGCAATTCTTGCTTTATGTATCATTGTATGCAGTGATCATCATTATGTACCATTTCAATATCTGTATTAAATAATCTACATTTAACAGATATTGGTTTGTTGTTTCTTAACTAAATATTCTGTGAATGTTGTTGCTAAACAATTCCAAAATACCCTATTACCTGTATTCTTCTCAATAATATTATTGTTCTTGAATTGTTCCAGAATGTGCAGTCAGTTTTCTGGAATTTCATCTTGAATTGTTCCAGAATTATCTGTCAGTATTCTAGAATATTCTGGAATAACATCCCAGAATAATCTGGAATAATTCCAGAATTATTCTAGAACTGTGTTTCCTTCTTCGTCTGTAAGGATTCAAGATCATTCATTACCATTCTAGAATATTCTCTTGAATTCTCATTTAATCTTCTGTCATTATTCCAGAATCTTGGACTTTGGTTCCAGAAGTCATATTCTAGAATATTCTGGAACATTTCTAGAATTGTTCTGGAAAGATTCCAGACCGTTTCGCTGGGGATTCTAGAATATTCTAGAATATATTCTAGAATATATTCTAGAATATTCTAGAATATATTCTAGAATATTCTCTTGAATTCTCATTTAATCTTCTGTCATTATTCCAGAATCTTGGACTTTGGTTCCAGAAGTCATATTCTAGAATATTCTGGAACATTTCTAGAATTGTTCTGGAAAGATTCCAGACCGTTTCGCTGGGGATGAACCCAGGTTTTATGCATACATCACTGCTGAAACTAAGTGCCTGAACTTGGCCAAGCTTCTTCAAACCACATTTTCATTCAAATAATGTAGCAAATTAAATTAACTATTAATGTATTCTATGTATTATTGTATACCTTTGAGACAGTAATTCTGTTCTTTGGTTACGGTTTCTTTTTGTGTGTGTCAGTAATTCTAAATATGAGCATTTTGCATGCAAACCCAAGAAGAAGAAAAAACAGACAGACATAATTAATTTACTTGTGTTACACAAATCAACAAACCTACAGGTGCAAAAATACTCTCTTTGACCAGCTAATCAAAGCAAGATTTGAGATGATTCCCACTACATGCCATGAGAACATCTTGCCTGGTTTCTGAATCTTTCTGAAGCTAGTTGACGAACAGAAAGTTTGACCAGTTAATAAACTTACCTAGTTTGCCAATACCTCCGGACCTGGTTTGTGGGCTATGAGTTTGCCTTGCTCAGAACAGCCTTAACTCTCTTCAGCCCAGACTATCAGTCTACCCCTTTGCCCCAGAGTTGAAAAAAACAACAGCATCAGCCACACTCATTTCAAGCACATCCCTCCCAACATACACATCATGTGAACAACGGATCCACACCATGTGATTAAAGCTCTCATTTTGGTTTTGAGTCTTCCCATGCAAGCAGCTGGAAAGCAGTGCATCCTGACTCAGATCATAGAATTTCTCTTTGGTTAACACCTCAGCAGGAAGACCATGATGGTGTTTGAACCCCTCCTTTCCATATTTGCACCATGAATCAGAACACAGTTTATGGCACGGACTGTAATCAGTGGAAGCAATACTATACAGTCTTGCCTATAGTTCTTTTTTCATTGCCTCCAGGTTCCCTTCCTTCTAATAGCCAATGCAAATAAATTGTGTAGGGTGTCAATTTTTGCTAGCATCAACTTTTCCATTCCAGTCTCTGCACAAGTTTTCTCAGTCTTGACCCTACTCTATGCTGGACATGACCAATAAAATCTTTTTTGGTCACATTGGAACCATATAAACAGTCTTTCTGCACCTGTCTGAAGGCTTTGCTGCCTCCATCGCCATAGTATGATACATATTGGAGAGAATGCTTCTCTTTAGATCGCTGAAACAGCACACAGTTTAACACACCCCTCCCCCACCCACCCCTTTTCCCCCACAATCAGGAAAAAGTTTAGGGTGAGCAGGAAAAATAAAAGGCTCAGTCAGATTACTGCAGGGTTCATACTCACAATTTCATAAACATTTCAAGGACTTTTCCAGAACTTTTCAAGCACCACTTTATACAAGAAGGGCAAAGCCCATACGACTCCCATGCTTGACATTGACCTTTATATGACCTTGACCTTCAGGTGACCTTCAAGGTCAAGGTCAAACAACTAAACCTACCAATGACATCATACACAAAGAAATGCTTTACACATTTTTCCTACCAAAATACATGTGACCTTGACCCAAGGTCAAGGTCATCCAAGGTCATGCAACACAAAGCTGTTAATTCAAGACATAGGAAGCACAATGGTGCTTATTGGCACTTTCTACCATGAGATATAGTCACTTTTAGTGATTCACTACCCCATTTTGGTCACATTTCATAAGGGTCAAAGTGACCTTGACCTTGATGATATGTGAACAAATGTGTCTCATGATGAAAGTATGTGCCCCACATAATTATTAAGTTTGAAACAGTTATCTTCCATAGTTCAGGGTCAAGGTCACTTTAAAATATGTATACAATCCAACTTTGAAGAGCTCCTGTGACCTTGACCTTGAAGCAAGGTCAACCAAACTGGTATCAAAAGATAGGGCTTGCTTTGACCTATATACCACTTGTAGCTAAGATCGCCATTCTCAATAACGTGGGAGAAAATTGGGAAAATGTGAAAAATGACTGTTTTTGACACCACATTTATGGCTCCTGTGACCTTGACCTTGAAGCAAGGTCAAGTCACTATGCATGTTTTTTGAGGCCTTGTCATCATACACCATCATGCCACATTTGGTGTTGATAGACTTAATAGTCTCCGAGAAAAATCCAACGTTTAAGGTTTTTACGCCCGGACGGACGGACGGACGGACGGACGACACGGCTGAGTACATAGACTCACTTTTGCTTCGCATGTGAGTAAAAAATTCAAGGTAGTGGTGGAAGAAATAGTTACATCAAAGATCATTATCCTATTTAAAAAATTCCGCTTACTCTGTTCAGACACTATATTCTGGTATTCAAATCTGATGTTTGTTTCCTGTAGCACACCTCTAAGTCACAGGAACGATGTAAACTCTACACAATGCAACACCTGCAAATGTACAATCACAGTGAAGCGAGTCACAGAGCTTCATTGATTTTCTGCATCTCTGCCTCAATAGCTTTGTCAACATCTTTGATTTCAGACTGCTTTGATTTAGCTATTGCTTGCTTGAGGAGCCACTCTGCTTATTTTCAAGCACTTTTCAAGGAAATTACAGTTTTTATTAGGAATCAAGGGTATTCAAGGACTTGAAAACACCACCTCAGAATTCAAGCACTTTCAAGGAAATTTGAGGAGAGTATGAACCCTGTTACTATACTACAACATTTTTGTTGTTGTCTAGACCTGAACCTTTTTCAGAAGCCAGATTGAGACTGCCCACATTTGTGTCTGTGTTTTTAGAAAGTAGTCCCTGTGAGGAGCGGACACTCTCAGGGGAGTGCAAAGGGTCTCCCTTCATGACGGGTGTCCCCTCATCAGAGGGATCTGATGATCATGATAGTATCTGTCATTGAAACATGTGATTGACTTTGATAGAGACAAACAATACAGCAAAGCTATACTAGGAAAACAGTACAACTGCTTACTTTTTTAACTATAACATTACATTTCAAACAAAGTGTAAGCATTCAAGGACTCTTAACACTTTCCAGTCCGACCGTAAACATTTTAGCGATATGGGCTCCATGGCAACAATGGTAATCTCAACATCAAGTTTGTTGAATTGTTTCAATCTCACATGTGACCAAGTGTTGAGTTTTGCAGAAAACTGGTATCTGAACATATTGAAATCAAATAATTAGTGATGAAAACAGTCTAAAAATAAAAATAAAGTCTCAAGAGTGCAGTTAATCATGTGAACGCTATCTGCCATCTTGGATTGTCCACGTGTTTTCAACTGTCGATATACCATGAAGTTTTTACTCCTGTGGCTGCATGATGAGCTTTACGGAGTCCAGCGATGATGAATACTGGCTGCTGGAGGATGAGGGTGATGATAGTGATCCTTCACTCTCTTCGTTTGACTTGGACAGCGATAAAAATGCTAAAACTTCCCCTCTGTCAACTGCTCCTGATCATCAGCAAGAACATTTCGTTACATAATTCTAACTACAAACCTGTTTTTTCTCCGTTTGCAATCAATCCCATGGGGTAGAAGCAAGAATACACCATATTTAAAGTATTTCTGGTCGAGTTATGACTTTGTTCAAGTATATTTTAGTGATTTTATTTAATTTAACTTGATAACACAGTGTCCTTGAGCAAATGTGGCCACGTGATCGCTGTCATCACCTGTTGTTGCTGTCAGCAATATTTCATTGTATGCTTGGCAGTATTTGTAAAGTCTGTGTAATTGTTTCTTACTATTCTAAGACTTATCCAACACTTACTGTCCATTTCTCAGGATGAATGGCTATGGAGACTTTGACAACGGTCCTGATGATTTCCCCCCCTCCCCCCCTTTCAACCTGAGGGGGGTCTGGGGGTCCAGCTACACAACTTAAGGACCAGAGAAGATGCTTCTCCTGGCAATCTGTGACTTTACAAATTATTATGCTGTTGCCATGGGAGACCTGAAGCCTTACCTCTTTGAAGGCTGGTTTGATCTTTCACCTGATGAGTTTTAATTAAGGGTTCCTTGCATCCTTGATGTACATGGGTATAGTTCAGCTTCCTTCAGTAGATCATTATTGGTCAACAGATTCTTCATACCATGGGTATTGGCCCAGAGCATTTATGTCCAAAAACAGATCCAAGGCCATTCAAGGATTTTTGAAATTTTCTAACTTTGAGAATGAAGACCCCAATGACAAAATTTTACAAGCCAGATTTCTTCATGACTACATTAGAAGAAAATGTATAATATTGTTTCAGCCTCATCAGAATATTAGCGTTGATAAACGGATGGTTAGGAACAAAGGGCATTATCATTTTAGTATATCAAAGACAAGCCAACTAAGTGGGGGGATGAAGTTTTGGGTGTTGCCTGATGCAGAAACAGGCTACACATATGACTTTCTGAAGTAAGAATTCCATAGTCTATATTTGGTCTTGTCTATGATGTTGTCATGAACCTTTGCAAACATTTATTCAGGAAGGGCTACCATCTTATTTGTGATAACTTTTACACATCATTTAAGTTGTTCACAGATCTGTTGTCAAATGGCATACGTGCTTGTGGAACTTTCTTAGTGAACCGTTGAGGTATGCCGGCAGACATGAAAAACACTAAAGAATTTTATTAAAAAGCTGACAGAGGAGAGATGAGGTGGAGATTAGGAAATATAGCCATTGTCCGGTTGAAAGATAATACAATTGTCTCACTTTTTCCACTTTGCATGCAAATGTTAGTAAAAGATTGTTTTGTGATCGAAGAACAAAGAAGAATGGGGAGTTCAAAAAAGCCCATGTCAGCCAGCCAGAAGTTGTCAACTATTATAACAAAAACATGTCTGGTGTAGATAAATCAGATCAGTTACTTGGAAAGTATGAAGCTCAAAGAAAGACATACACATTTAGGAAAACTCTGTTTTCTCATTTCATAGATATTGCTCGAGTCAACTCATCTATCATGTTCCAAGATTGGAGAAAGAACCTGGTAATATTGACAAGAAGGCTCCTGTTCCTCTGATGGAAAGCAAAGTGTATAATGTTAACCCTGCAATGAAGCCAGCTTGGGTCAAAGTGTCTAGAAACTGTGTTCGATGCTATCATTTGTTCCATATTGAAAGTAAATACAGTCAAGTGTAAAATCTGCAACAGGCATCTTTGTTTCAATAACAAGAGAAATCGTCTTGTTTATGAGCACTTGTAGATGTTTTCCTTACACTTGTTACCAGTGTGTACATGTGTTGTTCAATACTGCTGCGATGTTTTCAGTTTCATAAATTGATCATTGCTTAGTTTCATTTTTATGTAAACAAGGGGTGTGTGATTGCTTATTCCAGTGCATATTGTTCATCAACTCAATGAGTGGCATAAAACTTAGTTTAATTTGCTTTGCTCACTAGCTTTATTTAGCATTAGTAATGGTTACAGTGACTTGGCCAAAATTTTGTTCCGGAAAATACTGCTTGTATATGAAAAATTGCTAAAATTCAAAATCATGAGATTCTTTTCCACAGTTGGAATATATGGTATATATTTACTTTTTTCTGTTATGACTTTATGTAATTTCCAGTTTGCTTCCACCATTAATTTAAAAATAAAAATAAAATTCCATTAAAATTTACTAACTTTTTTTCTATATTGTGCAAAATATCTTAAAGCTTATTATTTCCTCTTTCTAGTGATACATAATGTGTTATGATTTAATGTGAAGGTGCAAGCAAGGAAACTTCAAGTACCACTGGGTATGACAAGTCACTATTTCATGCCAAAAAATGGCGGACTGGAAAGAGTTAAGAAGCTAGCAAGCAAAACATCCATCAAGCATGAGGATGGCAAATCAGGTGAAATGTGAAAAAGACAAGTCGTGACAATAATTCCGACTAATTGTTGTTTTTAAAAAAATCTTTTGGCCCTGAAAAGGGCGGTTTGATTTTCTTGTCTCGAGCGTTGGCTGTAATTAACAATGAATTGGAACAAATGATGCAGCAGCTCTAATAGTCTAAGCTTAATGAGAGGAAGGATTAAAGAAATGTGTAATGGTCGTCTGTTTTGCTCTCCCTGCCTCCAAGACTCAATAGTCTTCAAGAAGAGAGTTAAGGCTTAAGGCTGCTGAGAAAATGTCATCTTGGCCATGGTGAAGGGCAAAGTCAACAAGGACCTTGGACTGGTGAAAGGCTTCTTTAGATGAGAGGATCTTCTCTGGATCTGCTGACTCATCCTCGGAGTCTGAAACTTCTTCAGTGGACTCTGTGGTCATGGCACTTGCTGGGTCCATATCAGATTCTGGATTGGTGGTACTGGTGGTGTTATCCATGTTGATGAAGTCCCTCCAATAAGTGCCTTGCAGACGCTTTGCCCAGCCATCAACTGCAGCCTGAGAAATACCAGCTGATTCTCCACTCAGGGAAGAGAACTTGATGTTGTAGCACTTCTGCCATGATTCCAACCAAAAATTCAAAGCCATGAAGTTCAGCTCAAGTGACAGCATGAGGGCCTTTTCCTGTATAATAAAAAAAGTAAATATGTAGCATTACCTGCCCACCTGAAATAATTTGCACAGCTTTTATGTTGACTACAACCCATGCAGAAAACAAATCTAGTAACAATTATTTCAATGTGCACACTGATGAGAAATACTGACAAAGTTCTCGCATTGCACAACATGTTCTTTATTCTAGAAAACTAAAGGGAGAAATAAAAGAAGCAAGAAAAACTAATGCATGCTTTCAAACAATGCAGATTTACAGTAAGGGCAAGCAAATCTTTACAGATAGCAAAGTATTCATTGCAAAAAACTAGAATCAGTGACTACACACACACACACAACACACAACACACACACACACACACACACACACACACCCTCCCCACATCCAATAAAATCCAGTATTTACTTTGAACCATATCTGCATTGCATTGATAAGCAAGTTTATTGTGATGCTCTAACAAAATTTAAATTTGGAGTATGTGAAATCAATGGGCATAGACATAGATTTTCTCCAATTGAAGTAGATTTGACATGTCCAGTTTGCATGGTAGAAGAGGAAGATGAAATTCTTATTTTGCTACAATGCCCTGTTTACTAAGATTTACGAAACAGGTACCTCAAAATTGACAATCTTCAGAGAAATAATGATACTTTTGTCCATCTTTTGAGTTGCACTGAGGAGCAAACAGTCAGATGGGTGGCTTTGTACATTTTCTTGGCACGAAAGCATCGTAATACGGCAACATGAAACATGATTGTCAGACTGAAACTATGTAACGTTCCCCTTTCGTAATGGGCTGGAGGCCTAACAAATAAAGCGTTCGTTCTCCCCTAAAACATTGTTGTGTCTTTTTGTCAAAGCCTTCATCACAAAGACAATTGCAGAACTCATGGAAGTAAAAGGCCGGCCAGTAATTGCACTGCACCCAAGCAACACATACACAACTACACACACAACTACACTTACAACTACACACACAACTACAAACACAACTACACACACAACTACCATTGTTTAGACATTCTACTGATCAGAATAAACCCAAGAAGTCTGAGCCAGTGACAGTACTTGTTGACAGAAATGACCCAGATGGCTGGAGCCAAGGTCAGCTTCCCATATGCTAGTGTTTAGAATAACCTGACCATCAGAGCCCTGAAGCAGGCCTCAGACACTGAAGGGACAGCACATGCCAGTCAGCTTTTCTAACAAAGGGCAGATGGGAGATGCTCCAGTTTAAAAGAAAAGAGTCCCCCAGAGGAGAGGGGTGTAAATAGATGTTACCCCTGAAGATATCCACGGTAGAAAAACTTGCTAGAATTGCAGAAAGACTGAACTGTACTAACAGTCACACCATAAACAACATTCAACATTTACATGCTACACGCAAATCAACTGCTTGGGACTGGCCACACTAGCACTGCACACAGAGGTGTCACAAGCCAATCAGTGTGCATATGCTTGACATGCAGTTTCTAAGCCACTTTTCTCATCTAGAGCAAGTTATTTTTTTTAGCCAGCATGTTGATTTGTCAGTGAGAAAAGAAATGGGTTTGTTCACATGGAAATACAATTATGCAGAGCATTGCAAAACAATTCCGTATCTTTTTGAATACAGTCTATGAAGAATGACACAATATGCATAACATTTAACTCTGAAATTTAATATGGTACTAATCAGATAATACAGGAATCATTAATAGTGACAATAGCAGTCTTTTTCAGGGAAATCTATTTCAACATCATTCTAGTCAACTAGTGACTTCGCCTGCCGGCGAAAGAGTCTCTAGCACAGTTCATACCACATGATGGAATGATTCCGTCCAGAATATGCATGAGGAGGTCACACTAGAGGCTTGTGGGATAACCCTCTGCTCCCTGACATAAAACGTTAAAGTAGTTCTAAGACTATTTCCCACAAAACTCATAACTTACTCTTGTTGAGGCAATTAACAAGCATTTATTTGATAAAATAAAATGTTTTGTGTTGAAATGGAAACAAGTTTTGACATCTAAATGATATCTGTAAAAAGTGGAAAATCATAGTATCCAGAACAAACTATTTTTGGCACAATGCTGTAATGTGAAGGGTCAAGTCTGTTACCAATTTATTGCGAACTGCGCCAGAGTCACTACTGATTCGGGTTCACATAATGCTTCAACATAACATGAGCAGTTTTCTGTAGGTGTAGCACAATTTAATGAGGTAGGAAAACAATGCTGATAAGATGACAAACTGACAACACTAATTGCAACAATATTCATATTTACCTGAATTCCCTTGCCAGAGACTGGAGGATACTTGGTTCTTGCTTCACAAAAAACTTGATTGTTGAGGTCTTCAGTAATGGTCTTTCTCTTCTTCACATTGCATCAGCTGCCAGATTCCCATTCTTGCATGATCAGTGCCCAATCCTTTTTGACTCCAGATATTTGAGTCTTCCCACATTAAAATTTTTGGCAAAATCTTGGCAAGACTGCCCATTGTCCAGCTTTCTGAGAACAAATACTTTAAATTTTCTTATTAGGTTAAAATGTTTCTTAGACTGGAGGCTGCTTCCATCTCGGAGGTAATTCCGAAGGCCGTTTAGCAATGAATGCCGTGAAATGCATAAGAACCAATGAATGCAGTGATATGCATAAGAACAACGAGAAGAGCCACCAATCAACCTGTTTGACATTTGCAAGGGTGAGGGAGAAGTCGGTTTGTGGAGAGTGAGACACATGCCAGTGAGCTACTATATATCTATAGAGTTCAGCGGGACACATGGATTGGGGTGCCTGCTCTTGCGGCCAGGACAGTGATGATTCTATACCTCTCTGCAGTCAGCAGAAATTGATATTCTGCAGACATGTTTGTCTTTAAGAGTCAGAAAAACAAATTATTGTTGCCTCTGCGTCCGCTCCTCACAGGGAGGGGACAGGAAAATGTGTGTGTGTGTGTGTGTATGTGTGTGTGTGTATCTTTTAGTATAAATTATTTACTATTTTCATATGTCACCTATGTATCTGAAATTTTGGTTGCTAGTACCTACTTCAAGTCTACAGCAACACTACAAATGATTAGAATACAATCCCTAAGCATTTGTTCGTGCAACAGCCATGTGTCATAGAGATGTACACCACAAAGGCCCTGGTCTGAGCCAATACCAACACTGGTCTTCTTCTTGGACTTCTTTTTTTTCTTGTTCCGCTTCTTTTTCTTGTCAGGTGCAGAATCTCCATTCCCCATCTGGCTTTCCTCCTTGTCCTGGTCCTGGCTCTTTCCAGTGATATGCTCCTGTCAATCAAACATCAAAGTGGGCCTTAGGCATATAATGTTCTACAACTTGGCAATGTGAACCTCACAAGTCTCTCTCTCTCTCTCTCTCTCTCTCTCTCTCTCTCTCTCTCTCTCTCTCTCTCTCTCTCTCTCTCTCTCTCTCTCTCTCTCTCAATAATGCTCCATTGAGAATAACTCAAATGCTCATTTGCACATTAAATTTCAATTCTTGCAGTCTAGCAACTAGTTTAGTGGAGATGACCAGTAGTTGCGTTAATCACCACCAAGGCAAGTTTTACAACTGAAACGTTCTCAAGCAAACCTTGTTTACAGCCTCTTGTCATTCAAGCCAAAATGGCCTACACTGCTGCACATGTAACCATAAACTATCCTGCAAAGTATTACACTCCTGGACCACTCAACCACATGGAAACACTTGAGTTAACTGAAAAACACAAGTCCTGTGGGGATTCCATGAGACCAAAATGGGTATTTGGTAGTGTATAGATTAGTGCACAATGGATAAAATGCATAAGCTTGGCAATGTCTTTTCATTGGGAACCCCCCCCCCAAAAAAAAAAAAAACAACAAACACAACAAACAAACAAAAAAAAACACACACACACAAAACAACAAGATTTAAAGCTCAATTAGGCCATCTGACAGGTGTTGAGATGACTAAATCAGATGCTCATATGTTCAACCACTTTGCAAACATTACTTGAATGAGATTGCAGATGCTATTGTTACTAGCTCTCAGAAGAGTTGTCGGCCCTTAGATCACATGTGTGGCAAGTGCAAATGTTTCTCTAATTAGCCATTATGAAAAGTTTTGTGGAGTGTTTACATCTGAGATTACTGGAATGTTGGAAGATGAGTCATCAACAGCCAAGGACATTGAAAGGAACTTGTCCTGCATGTCATACAGCTTCAATTGCCCGACTGGTGATCAAATCATGTATGAAAGATAGCAGCAGCGATGAGGAGGATGAATTTCCAATCCTCTTGGAATGTCCAGTTCTGGGTCCTTTGAGATCCAAGTCAGATATGGAAATGACTCCTCACAATTCAAAACAAGAAGGGCAAAGCCCATACGACTCACATGCTTGACCTTGACCTTTATATGACCTTGACCTTCAGGTGACCTTCAAGGTCAAGGTCAAACAATTAAACCTACCAATGACATCATACACAAAGAAATGCTTTACACATTTTTCCTACCAAAATACATGTGACCTTGACCCAAGGTCAAGGTCATCCAAGGTCATGCAACACAAAGCTGTTAATTCAAGACATAGGAAGCACAATGGTGCTTATTGGCACTTTCTACCATGAGATATAGTCACTTTTAGTGGTTCACTACCCCATTTTGGTCACATTTCATAAGGGTCAAAGTGACCTTGACCTTGATGATATGTGAACAAATGTGTCTCATGATGAAAGTATAACATGTGCCCCACATAATTATTAAGTTTCCCCGGCGAAATGACATTCTAGAAATTTCTAAAATTCTAGAATATTCTAGAACATTCTAGAATGTTCTGGAATAAATTTGATGGAATAATTCTAGAATTCTTTAATTCCAGAATAATTCTAGAAAATTCTAGAACATTACTTTTTCTTAGAATATTATTCTAGAACAAGACCATTCAAAGAATATTATAGAAAATTGTAAATAAAACGATATTTAAAAAAAGAAGTGAACAATAAAGCATTTCAACACACACGCAAGACACTTTAGTGATCACACACAGAATATAAGATTTAGTGTTAAATCACCTAAAGTTCATTCACAGTTCTTAATTGTCCACAATTTTCATTTTCTGATCACAGAACAGTTCTAATCATAACTCGCTGAGTCGCTCACAGTTGCAGTGTGCACATTTCTTTGCAATACACAATAGTGATCTTGATTAAAACTCAGAATTTAATAATAGAGCAACTAGTGTTTGTCACGGCCCGAGTGGATGACTACTGATGGGAATTGTAGTCCCGTGCGATCATGGATCCAATATACAATGTCCATGGGAGCGACAATTACGCGTCTGATCATACCCTCGCCTTGTTTACGTCAAGATCTAAAAATAGCATTAGCAAACGGAAGTGGCCGACTTATCGCAATGACTGCTGGGAAGCAGAGAGACCGCGCACTTAAATCGCTTTCAAACTTGTGCAAGTTTGATCGAAATCGGACCAGTTTTAGCTGTGATCGAAATCAGACCAGTTTTAGCTGTGTTGTGGTCATTTTTGTCGAGATTTCGACTGACATTCTGACTTTTTTCGCGTCATGGTCGACTCTGCATCGAATGAAAGCGAAGGAAGCGACATTGAATGATTGATGCTGATTTTGACGATGTCTGATGCGAGAGATGTTGGAAGAGGAATCGTCGGAGGAAGAGTTTCTAGGCTTCCAAGGATCGTGGCAGACAGAAAATTTTCGTTCTCGTGTGCGACACGCCTTTCGACGCGCTCAAGGAGTAAAGATTGACATCCCCTCGGACGCAAAACCTTTTCATGTCTTCTCTGATCTTCACAGACGCGATCATGCGCGATGTGGGAACGCTTGTGACAGAGACACATCGGTATGCTGAGAGAGAGAGAGAGAGAGGAATCCACCTCCTACCAGCTCCAAGTGGGCACTTGTGACCTTTCCTGAGATTAAAACTTTCATCGGTCTCTCCATCGCAATGG
Source organism: Theodoxus fluviatilis (assembly GCA_034096865.1). Lineage (NCBI taxonomy): Eukaryota > Metazoa > Mollusca > Gastropoda > Cycloneritida > Neritidae > Theodoxus > Theodoxus fluviatilis. The sequence goes on from JAWQFJ010002602.1 coordinate 115,209, forward strand.
GTGTGCTTCGCTTGCCTGAGAAGCAAGATTTTTGGTGACAGAAGTGGCTTTTCCGTCGACGTAGTTTTCGAGACTAAGTTCCCCAAGGCAATCGAGAGACAGATTCCTTTCTCTGTGGCGGTACCTGCATCTACAATTAGGTCCCCAATAACTTTCTTCACTGCTCACAAGAATTGCAAGGTATGAGGTACAATTATGAAAGGGATTTGATTGATAAAATCAGTTGGATGGAAATTGGTGATTCAGATATTATCTGAATCTCTGATGTGTGCAGTTGTTTCAAACACCATCTGATGAGTACCATTTCAAAATCTGTATTAAATAATCTACATTTAACAGAGATTGGTTTGTTGTTTTTTAACTAAATATTCTGTTTGAATGTTTTTGCTAAACAATTCCAAAATACTCTCATACCTAATTATTCTTCTCAATAATATAATTATTGTTCTTGAATTGTTCCAGAATGTGCAGTCAGTTTTCTGGAATTTAATCTTGAATTGTTCCAGAATTATCTGTCAGTATTCTATAATATTCTGGAATAACATTCCAGAATAATCTGGAATAATTCCAGAATTATTCTAGAACTGTTTCCTTCTTCGTCTGTAAGGATTCAAGAACATTCATTACCATTCTAGCATATTCTAGAATATTCTAGAATATATTCTAGAATATTCTAGAATATATTCTAGAATATTCTCTTGAATTCTCATTTAACCTTCTGTCATTATTCCAGAACCTTGGACTTTGGTTCCAGAAGTCATATTCTAGAATATTCTGGAACATTTCTAGAATTGTTCTGGAAAGATTCCAGACCGTTTCGCTGGGGTTGAAACAGTTATCTTCCATAGTTCAGGGTCAAGGTCACTTCAAAATATGTATACAATCCAACTTTGAAGAGCTCCTGTGACCTTGACCTTGAAGCAAGGTCAACCAAACTGGTATCAAAAGATAGGGCTTGCTTTGACCTATATACTACTTGTAGCTAAGGTCGCCATTCTCAATAACGTGGGAGAAAATTGGGAAAATGTGAAAAATGACTGTTTTTGAGACCACATTTATGGCTCCTGTGACCTTGACCTTGAAGCAAGGTCAAGTCACTGTGTATGTTTTTTGAGGCCTTGTCATCATACACCATCATGCCACATTTGGTGTTGATAGACTTAATAGTCTCCGAGAAAAATCCAACGTTTAAGTTTTTTACGTCCGGACGAAACGGCTCAGTACATAGACTCACTTTTGCTTCGCATGTGAGTCAACAACTTCAACTTGCAGGTCCACCTCCAGTCGCAGGGAAAGGAAAGGGAAGAGGAAAACGCTTGAAACAACAAGGTCCGTCTCAATCTCCAAGCTCCATACCAACTTTGATGTCTACAACTCCTGGACTGAGAGGACAGCTGCCTGAACATGAGGAGGTGTGGAGGAGAGTGACTGAAGGAGAGACCTGCAACTCATGTTGTTTTCAACCCAAAAGCAAGCCTGGCGTCAATCCAGATCTTGGTCTGAATTCCTCTTCCACTCCAATGGACTGTTTAGCGAAGCTGTTCAACAAGGATGTAGGACTTTCCTTATCACGTCCAGGGGTGTTCAAACCCACTCACCCGCGGCAAGTTAAAATTGCGTCGGGCTAGTTAAAACTGCAGTCACTCACCCAACAGATAAATAAAACAAGAAGGGCAAAGCCCATACGACTCACATGCTTGACCTTGACCTTTATATGACCTTGACCTTCAAGTGACCTTCAAGGTCAAGGTCAAACAACTAAACCTACCAATGACATCATACACAAAGAAATGCTTTACACATTTTTCCTACCAAAATACATGTGACCTTGACCCAAGGTCAAGGTCATCCAAGGTCATGCAACACAAAGCTGTTAATTCAAGACATAGGAAGCACAATGGTGCTTATTGGCACTTTCTACCATGATTAATTGGTCACTTTTAGTGGTTCACTACCCCATTTTGGTCACGTTTCATAAGGGTCAAAGTGACCTTGACCTTGATGATATGTGACCAAATGTGTCTCATGATGAAAGTATAACATGTGCCCCACATAATTATTAAGTTTGAAACAGTTATCTTCCATAGTTCAGGGTCAGGGTCACTTCAAAATATGTATACAATCCAACTTTGAAGAGCTCCTGTGACCTTGACCTTGAAGCAAGGTCAACCAAATTGGTATTGTACACGCCATGAGCTTGCCTATTAGGGAAGGTATGTGCGTTAGAAATAGTCTGTATTATTATTATTATTATTATTAAAAGATAGGGATTACTTTGCCCTATATACCATATATAGGTCAGGTATCCAATCTCAAAAACTTCAGAGAAAATTGAGAAAATGTGAAAAATGGCTGTTTTTTTAGACAACATTTATGGCCCCTGCGACCTTGACCTTGAAGCAAGGTTAAGTCACTATGTATGTTTTTTGAGGCCTTGTCATCATACACCATCACGCCACATTTGGTATTGATAGACTTAATAGTCTCCGAGAAAAATCCAACGTTAAAGTTTTCGGACGCCCGGACGGACGAAACGGGTGAGTACATAGACTCACTTTTGCTTCGCATGTGAGTCAACAAACCTAATGTTTATCCTTATTTATCATCTCATATATGGCAACCTGCACTCCATGAGTTGTAATTGGTAATATTAAAAGAAAACAATGAATAAGTCCTGATTTAATTGGCGCCGTAAATATTTCACTGACCTTGACCTTGATGATATGTGACCAAATGTGTCTCATGATAAAAGTATAACATGTGTACTACAATGTTATGAAGTTTGGAAGAGTTATCTTCCATAGTTCAGGGTCAAAGTCACTTCAAAATATGTATACAATCCAACTTTAAAGAGCTCCTGTGACCTTGAGCTTGAAGCAAGGTCAAGATCCTATGTATGTTTTGTGAGGCCTTGTCATCCTACAAGATCATGCCAAATTGGGTGTTGATAGACTTATTAGTCTCCGAGAAAAATCCAACATTAAAGTTTTTACGGATGAAAGGACGCCTGGACACTAGGACGAACGGTGACCTTGACCTTGATGATATGTGACCAACTGTGTCTCATGATGAAAGTATAACATGTGCCCGACATAATTATTAAGTTTGAAACAGTTATCTTCCATAGTTCAGGGTCAAGGTCACTTCAACATATGTATACAATTAAACTTTATAGAGCTCCTGTGACCTTGACCTTGAAGCAAGGTCAAGTCACTATGTATTTTTTGTGAGGCCTTGTCATTCTACACTATCATGCCAAATTGGGTGTTGATAGACTTAATAGTCTCCAAGAAAAATTCAACGTTTAAGTTTTTTTAAGGATTACAGGACGCCCAGACGCCCGGACGGACGCCCGGATGCCCGGACGGACGACACAGGTGACCTAGTATGAAAGTATAACATGTGTACAATGTTATGAAGTTTAGAAGAGTAATCTTACATAGTTCAGGGTCAAGGTCACTTAAAAAAATATGTATACAATCCAACTTCAAAGAGCTTCTGTGACCTTGACCTTGAAGCAAGGTCAATTAAACTGGTATCAAAAGATAGGGATTACTTTGAACTATAAACCATATATAGGTCAGGTATCCAATCTCGAAAACTGCAGTCAAAAATTGGGAAAATGTGAAAAATAGCTGTTTTTTAGACGGCCCCTGTGACCTTGATCTTGAAGCAAGGTCAAGTCACTATGTATGTTTTTGTACACCTTGTCATCCTACACATCATATCAAATTGGGTGTTGATAGACTTAATAGTGTCCGAGAAAAATCCAACGTTAAAGTTTGTACAGACACCCGGACGCCTGGACGGACGAAACGGGTGAGTACATAGACTCACTTTTGCTTCGCGTGTGAGTCAAAAACAGCAACGGAAGTGGTCAACTTATCGCAATGCCTGCTGGGAAGCAGAGAGACCGCGCACTATGCTTGTGCAAGTTTGATCAAAATCAGACAAGTTTTAGTTGTGTTGTGGCGATTTTTGTCAAGATTTCGACTGGCGTTCTGACTTTTTTCGTGTCATGGCTGACTCCGCATCGGATGAGAGCGAAGGAAGCGACATTGATGCTGATTCTGATTCTGATTATGACGATATCGATGCGCCAGAAGATCCGCTTGAACAGGACCAGTGTATGCGAGAGATGTTGGAGGAGGAATAGTCGTGATTGCATGTACATACTTGAGATACTGAGGTAATGATGTAAAAAAAATCATTATTTTTGAAAGACTTTATATCACTTGCTAATGTGCATGCCTATTTTTTAAAGACTTTATCACTTGCAAATGCATGTTTTACACCTTTTCCCTTTATATTATCTGTCATGTCATGCATGTGCTTTATGTTTACCTTTATCCCTCCAGGTTTACTGGAGGTCCTTCTGTCTGTCTGTCTGTCTGTCTGTGTGTGTGTGTGTCTGTCCCGACTCAACGGCTGATTTCTCAAAAACTACTGGACGGATTTCCTTGACATTTTGCACACTAACTGGAAGTTAGGTCCGATTGAATGTATCAAATTTTCAGAATCGAGGCTTGAAGAGAAAGTGGTTTTTAAGGTCATACACTCGACATCGCCTCCCCAAATACTCCATTCATGGAATGGCCAAATTGCGAAATGTGTGACGTCATCAACAACATGACGTCATTTGCGAGTAGAGTTTTGAGGATAATGAATTTCGTACACTCGGAAGCACCTCCCTAGATAGTCAATAGATGTAAGAGCCTAATCGAGTCAAACTCTTTTCCTACGTTCACAAACAACATTTGGCTTCTTCGTATGATGAATCTCTACCAGCAGACGCAAAAGAGCAATACTACGCTGTGTTGGCTTAAAATTCATTCCATTTGTGAACTAGCTTGTTGCCGGCTGTATCGAGCTTGTGTGTTCGTGTAGGCCTACTCAAAAGTCAAAATCAGTCGTCTCCGAAACAAGGAATAATCAGAGTAAGGGGGGAAAACATTCCGTTTGTTTTGTTTTGTTCTTGCAGCACTTCAAAGATGGTGTGTAGGTCTGTGACTGTCCGTCTCCATGTGTTTTGTGGTGTGTAGGTCTGTGACTGTCTCCATGTGTTGTGGTGTGTAGGTCTGTGACTGTCTCCATGTGTTGTATGTAGGTCTGTGACTGTCTCCACGTGTAGTGGTGTGTAGGTCTGTGACTGTCTACATGTGCTGTGTGGTGTGTAGGTCTGTGTCTGTCTCTCTCCATGTGTTGTGTGGTGTGTAGGTCTGTGACTGTCTCCGTGTTGTGGTGTGTAGGTCTGTGACTGTCTCCATGTGTTGTGGTGTGTAGGTCTGTAACTGTCTACATGTGCTGTGTGGTGTGTAGGTCTGTGTCTGTCTCTCTCCATCTGTTGTGTGGTGCGTAGGTATGTGACTGTCTACATGTGTTGTGGTGTGTAGGTCTGTGACTGTCTCCATGTGTTGTAGTGTGTAGGTCTGTAACTGTCTACATGTGTTGTGTGGTGTGTAGGTCTGTGACTGTCTCCATGTGTTGTGTGATGTGTAGAGCTAAAAGACACATTTTTGTATGATTTATTGTGTTTTTTTTAATGCCAAAACCTGGAGGTTCAGTGCCAGCGGTTTTTATCTGAGTGAAAAAAGGCATGGTGAAAATTACTTTGTGATCATGTTAAAAATAAAAACCAATTTTTGCGATTTCATGTCATGTACCATATTTTCTGCATCTCATGAACAAATTGATTGAGAACTTTGCATTTTGTTTCAGCAGATAGCTAAATGAGTAAATTATCCCTCCAGGTTTACTGGAGGTCCTACAGACTTTATCTGTCTGTCTGTCTGTCTGTCCCGACTCAACGGCTGATTTCTCAAAAACTACTGGACGGATTTCCTTGACATTTAGCACACTAACTGGAAGTTAGGTCCGATTGAATGTATCAAATTTTCAGAATCGAGGCTTGAAGAGAAAATGGTTTTTTAAGGTCGTACACTCAACATCGCCTCCCCAAATACTCCATTCATGGAATGGCTAAATTGCGAGAAATGTGTGATGTCATCAACAACGTGACGTCATTTGCGAGTAGAGTTTTGAGGATAATGAATTTCGAGAACATTGGTGAAAGGATAAAGAAGGATTTTTTACGATGCAAGTAGTCAATTGATGGAATGGCAACCCACTCCACAGCCACGCCTCTTTTCTCGCTGTATCTCACGTGGTTACAGTTGCAGGCGCCAAAATGGCTTCCGAATGAATGCAGACTAACTGGTTGCATTGTATTCTGGACAGCATTTGTGTCTCATTTTTGCCAGACAGTGAGAAGATTTCTCAGACTGTGATAGACAGGGGTATGAATAAATACTACTCATTGGCCTCCAGGTTCGCAGGGCTAAATCTTTTTGTTCTTAGTTTCCAACGACCTGCTCAGTCCACATAAGGTCAGTTTATGATTGCTTGTATTATAAAGCAGAGAACATCTTTTCAATGTTGCACTAGTCTTGTCGTGTTGGTGCCTAAGTTAGTGATTTTGAGTGCACACAGTGTTAGTTCATTTTGATTTGTCTTCGACATATGCTTTGCGCCGTTTCCCGCTCTTTGAGTTTAATGTACTTGGGTGGCGTAGTTAGTAGTGGATAGACCTTTCGGTAATTTTCCCGCTACCAGCGGAGATTGTGTCAAATAAATGCAAACTGCTTATTAATTTCAAATTATTTTTAAATATGGAAATACGTCGAAAGCAAGTATTTAGTTCCCCTTTTTGATTGCTGTATTTTCAGTTTTTCACCACTACAGCACTATGACATGTATGCAAGATGACGATAGCGTCCATGCCATTCTGCAAATATATTATCTGATCCAGATTATTGGTGCGACGAGCTTGTATGATGTGCTCGGTGACACTCTCTGTATTCTCATTCCGTATATATGTTGAGAACAAAGGCAGAACACATACTGTAAACACGGCAATAGTCTGGCATAGTTGTGCGGTGAAAGAGAGAAAACGAGTGTCGTGGAATCGAAATTCATGACAGTGTAATTTTTGTTAATATTCACAAATTCACATTGATACAAGTGGCTCGAAATCAATCTTTTGCACACTGCACAGTTCGCATAGCAGCCATAATAAAGTAAAGAGAAAAAACCACCACCACACAGAGAGAGAAACAAGAAGGGCAAAGCCCATACGACTCACATGCTTGACCTTGACCTTTATATGACCTTGACCTTCAGGTGACCTTCAAGGTCAAGGTCAAACAACTAAACCTACTAATGACATCATACACTAAGAAATGCTTTACACATTTTTCCTACCAAAATACATGTGACCTTGACCCAAGGTCAAGGTCATCCAAGGTCATGCAACACAAAGCTGTTAATTCAAGACATAGGAAACACAATGGTGCTTATTGGCACTTTCTACCATGAGATATGGTCACTTTTAGTGGTTCACTACCCCATTTTGGTCACATTTCATAAGGGTCAAAGTGACCTTGACCTTGATGATATGTAACCAAATGTGTCTCATGATGAAAGTATAACATCTGCCCCACATAATTATTAAGTTTGAAACAGTTATCTTCCATAGTTCAGGGTCAAGGTCACTTCAAAATATGTATACAATCCAACTTTGAAGAGCTCCTGTGTCCTTGACCTTGAAGCAAGGTCAACCAAACCGGTATCAAAAGATAGGGATTACTTTGCCCTATATACCATATATAGGTCAGGTATCCAATCTCAAAAACTTCAGAGAAAATTGAGAAAATGTGAAAAATGACTGTTTTTTAGACAACATTTATGGCCCCTGCGACCTTGACCTTGAAGCAAGGACAAGTCACTATGTATGTTTTTTGAGGCCTTGTCATCATACACCATCATGCCAAATTGGGTGTTGATAGACTTAATAGTCTCCGAGAAAAATCCAACGTTAAAGTTTTTCACGGACGCCCGGACGCCCGGACGCCCGGACGGACGACACGGGTGAGTACATAGACTCACTTTTGCTTCGCATGTGAGTCAAAAAGGACATACAACTGAATGATGCAGCCGTCATAAGAAACGCTGACAGATATGAGATATGGAATGGAAGACGGGGGTAATTGGGGGAAAAAAAGTGTGAGGGAGGGTGAAATGCGTTTTTCCCGTTTTGTGTGAGTGAGTGTGTGTGTGTGAGTGCGCGTGCGTGCTGAGGGGGTCGGGGGTGGCGATGGGTAGGGTGGGGAATGGGGTGGGGGAAGCAGATGCAAAAGCAGGAGACTTCCATCTGTTCAAGACTTGATGTCAAGCTTTGGATATACTCCTGTGATCTTGTACACAAAGCCGTGTGTGACTTACTTCAAAAGCTACAGTGGCACTACAGACATCCTGTTATCCCTCCAGGTTTACTGAAGGTCCTACAGACTTTATTGTGTTTTTTTATGCCAAAACCTGGAGGTTCAGCGCCAACGGTTTTTATCCATTGAGAGTCTGTTTTGAGCTTATTTGGGAGGTTTTCTTTCTAAAAACCATAATTTTGAACTCAAAATCAAGATGAATGTGTCCGTTTTCACACTTTTCAAATTTCAACAAGAAGGGCAAAGCCCATACGACTCCCATGCTTGACCTTGACCTTTATATGACCTTGACCTTCAGGTGACCTTCAAGGTCAAGGTCAAACAACTAAACCTACCAATGACATCATACACAAAGAAATGCTTTACACATTTTCCCTACCAAAATACATGTGACCTTGACCCAAGGTCAAGGTCATCCAAGGTCATGCAACACAAAGCTGTTAATTCAAGACATAGGAAGCACAATGGTGCTTATTGGCACTTTCTACCATGAGATATAGTCACTTTTAGTGTCCCCGGCGAAACGGTCTGGAATCGTTCCAGAACAATTCTAGAAATGTTCCAGAAGATTCTAGAATGTGACTTCTGGAACCAGAGTCCAAGGTTCTAGAATAATGACAGAAGCTTAAATGAGAATTCAAGGAAATATTCTAGAATATTTTCTAGAATATTCTAGAAAATAATTCTAGAATATTCTAGAATATTCTAGAATGGTAATGAATGTTCTTGAATACTTACAGATGAAGAAGGAAACACAGTTCTAGAATAATTCTGGAATTATTCCAGAACACCATTATTATTATAACTTAGAAGAATTTAGTACGTATTCCCAGAATATTCTGGAATGTTATTCCAGAATATTCTAGAATACTGACAGATACTTCTGGAACAATTCAAGATGAAATTCCAGAAAACTGACTGCACATTCTGGAACAATTCAAGAACAATAATTATATTATTGAGAAGAATAATTAGGTATGAGAGTATTTTGGAATTGTTTAGCAAAAACATTCAAACAGAATATTTAGTTAAAAAAACAACAAACCAATCTCTGTTAAATGTAGATTATTTAATACAGATTTTGAAATGGTACTCATCAGATGGTGTTTGAAACAACTGCACACATCAGAGATTCAGATAATATCTGAATCACCAATTTCCATCCAACTGATTTTATCAATCAAATCCCATTCATAATTGTACCTCATACCTTGCAATTCTTGTGAGCAGTGAAGAAAGTTATTGGGACCTAATTGTAGATGCAGGTACCGCCACAGAGAAAGGAATCTGTCTCTCGATTGCCTTGGGGAACTTAGTCTCGAAAACTACGTCGACGGAAAAGCCACTTCTGACGTTCTGTCGGCAAAAATCTTGCTTCTCACGAATCTCAGGCAAGCGATGCACACCCATTGCGATGGAGAGACCGATGAAAGTTTTAATCTCAGGAACTGTCACAAGTGCCCACTTGGAGCTGGTAGGAGGTGGATTCCTCTCTCTCTCTCTCTCTCTCAGCATACCGATCGTCCGATGTGTCTCTGTCACAAGCGTTCCCACATCGCGCATGATCGCGTCTGTGAAGATCAGAGAAGACATGAAGAGGTTTTGCGTCCGAGGTGATGTCAATCTTTACTCCTTGAGCGCGTCGAAAGGCGTGTCGCATACGAGAACGAAAATTTTCTGTCTGCCACGATCCTTGGAAGCCTAGAAACTCTTCCTCCGACGATTCCTCTTCCAACATCTCTCGCATCAGTCTGATCAGACATCGTCAAAATCAGCATCAATGTCGCTTCCTTCGCCTTCATCCGATGCGGAGTCAGCCATGACGCGAAAAATGTCAGAACGTCAGTCGAAATCTCGACAAAAATCACCACAACACAGCTAAAACTGGTCCGATTTCGCACAAGTTTGAAAGCGATATAAGTGCGCGCTCTCTCTGCTTCCCAGCAGGCATTGCGATAAGTCGGCCACTTCCGTTTGCTAATGCTATTTTTAGATCTTGACGTAAACAAGGCAAGGGTACGATCAGACGCGTAATTGTCGCTCCCATGGACATTGTATGGATCCATGATCGCACGGGACTACAATTCCCATCAGTAGTCATCCACTCGGGCCGTGACAAACACTAGTTGCTCTATTATTAAATTCTGAGTTTTAATCAAGATCACTATTGTGTATTGCAAAGAAATGTGCACACTGCAACTGTGAGCGACTCAGCGAGTTATGATTAGAACTGTTCTGTGATCTGAGAAAATGAAAATTGTGGACAATTAAGAACTGTGAATGAACTTTAGGTGATTTAACACTAAATCTTATATTCTGTGTGTGATCACTAAAGTGTCTTGCGTGTGTGTTGAAATGCTTTATTGTTCACTTCTTTTTTTAAATATCGTTTTATTTACAATTTTCTATAATATTCTTTGAATGGTCTTGTTCTAGAATAATATTCTAAGAAAAAGTAATGTTCTAGAATTTTATAGAATTATTCTGGAATTAAAGAATTCTAGAATTATTCCATCAAATTTATTCCAGAACATTCTAGAATGTTCTAGAATGTTCTAGAATTTTAGAAATTTCTAGAATGTCATTTCGCCGGGGTGTGGTTCACTACCCCATTTTGGTCACATTTCATAAGGGTCAAAGTGACCTTGACCTTGATGATATGTGAACAAATGTGTCTCATGATGAAAGTATAACATGTGCCCCACATAATTATTAAGTTTGAAACAGTTATCTTCCATAGTTCAGGGTCAAGGTCACTTCAAGATATGTATACAATCCAACTTTGAAGAGCTCCTGTGACCTTGACCTTGAAGCAAGGTCAACCAAACTGGTATCAAAAGATAGGGCTTGCTTTGACCTATATACCACTTGTAGCTAAGGTCGCCATTCTCAATAACATGGGAGAAAATTGGGAAAATGTGAAAAATTACTGTTTTTGAGACCACATTTATGGCTCCTGTGACCTTGACCTTGAAGCAAGGTCGTCACTGTGTATGTTTTTTGAGGCCTTGTCATCATACACCATCATGCCACATTTGGTGTTGATAGACTTAATAGTCTCCGAGAAAAATCCAACGTTTAAGTTTTTTACGCCCGGACGGACGGACGGACGACACGGCTGAGTACATAGACTCACTTTTGCTTCGCATGTGAGTCAAAAATCATTCCTAAATTTTGAGTTGCAGTGTGTTGTATTTTATTGCATGAGCTTGTAGCAATGGATGTAAGCTTTAAGACAATGCTTATTTTGTGTCTCTGTGATTGTTACAAGTGGAGTTTAAAAAAAAGTAAACATACCCGCTTTCTTCAGTTTTTCTTAAAAAAAAGGCTCAGGTTTTCAGGACCCTTTTGTGTATACCATCATAGTGCCTAATGGGTTAAGGCATTTATGAAAAGATTGTACAAAGAACTAACTGATTTGCCTTGCTTCCATGATAAGAAAATCATTAACTTACATATTCTTGTGTGCAATATAATATTAACCCTTTCAGTCGACTTTTGTCGACTCACTGGAACAGCCCGGGAGGGGATTTTTGTCAACTCATGGTATGAGGGAAAGAACTCCATTGATAACTCTTCAATTACGAAGATTAGAGATGGGCCATTTGGTCATGTTCTACATATACTGAGAAAGATAACCTCCATCATGGCGTTTTAGTGGTTTTTGCAGCCAAATTTGGGGGTGACTATCACAGACATGTGTACTGTGCTTGAGTTTGCTTTACTTGTGTTTGGCATTATTTATGTTTCATGTCTTTCATGCCTGTAAAGCGCTTTGAGCATGTATATGAAAATGCGCTGTATAAATAATTTTTTTTAAATATTATTATTAGATGGCTGACGAACCTGAACCTGGTCCAAGCATCTCCTCGAGATATTTTACTGATGTTTTGGGGGGAATAGGACGATTTGATGATCCCGAGTCAGCAGTGCTTCAGATTGTTTTCAGACTTCATGGGCCCAATGACCCATGGCCAGGCAAAATGATGGGTCAATTTTGAAAAACATGGGTCATTAACAATCGAACCTTCACTTCAAACAGAATGACCCTCCACCCCACACATGACACCCCTACAGCCCCCAGCCCCCCATACACACACACATGAATAATTAAAAAAGCAAAAAATAAAATAATAGACAAACACATGTCAAGCTGTGTGTCTTTCAGTTGTTTTGTTGTCTCTTTTAACATTTCGTTCTGTGGACACTCAAAACCCACTCTATTCTTTCTTGGTAGCATGTTTTGTTTAAACAAACTTGGTTTTAGGGACTAACACAATGAAATCTAACAGAGATCTGCTTCANNNGCACAATCCTTACAACCCAAGTGACTGGCTGCCAGATTACTCCAGAAGACCAGGTAAATTGATTTTCTTGTTCTTGTTAACATCTCTTATGCTGTGTGTGCATGAATTGTTTATATTGTCTAACACAGTCATAAGGCTTGTTCAGGAGTACAAAGGAGTGCATGAGCACTTCATGTTGGCAATTGAGCGCTCTTTGCCTCTCGTGAACACCTACAGATTTAGTGCAGCGCTTCACTTGTTAAAAGGGAGGTAAATCTTCTGCGACGCATGTTGTGTTGCTAGATGCTAAGAAAGTGTTTTCTTTGCCACAGACATTGTTTATGCATGTTTTAAAAATGTATTCTGCATGAATAAAGTCCAATCTTGTGTCATCCTCACTTTCCATTACTCGCGCATACAGAGCACTTGGGGCGAGAAGGCCGCCACACTGAGGAGGATGTGCAGGTCATCAAGTCAAGAATCAGCAGAAAGAGGAGGCCGTGATAATGTCATGGATAATAGAGAGGGGGGAGGGAGGAGGAGGAGGGAGGTGCAGGGAGATGGAGGGAGGTGCAGGGAGGGGAGGAGGAGGGAGGGGGAGGAGGAGGGAGGGGGAGGAGAAGGAGGAGGGAGGAGGAGGAGGAGGAGGAGGAGGAGGAGGAGGAGGAGGAGGAGGAGGAGGAGGAGGAGAAGAAGGAGGGAGGAGAAGGAGGAGGGAGGAGAAGGAGGGGGGAGGAGGAGGAGGAGGAGGAGGAGGAGGAGGAGGAGGAGGAGGAGGAGGAGGAGGAGGAGGAGGAGGAGGAGGAGGAGGAGGGAGGAGAAGGAGGAGGGAGGAAAAGGAGGGGGGAGGAGAAGGAGGAGAAGGAGGAGGAGGAGGAGGAGGAGGAGGAGGAGGAGGAGAAGAAGGAGGGAGGAGAAGGAGGAGGGAGGAGAAGGAGGGGGGAGGAGGAGGAGGAGGAGGAGGAGGAGGAGGAGGAGGAGGAGGAGGAGGAGGAGGAGGAGGAGGAGGAGGAGGAGGAGGAGGAGGAGGAGGAGGAGGAGGGAGGAGAAGGAGGAGGGAGGAAAAGGAGGGGGGAGGAGAAGGAGGAGAAGGAGGAGGAGGAGGAGGAGGAGGAAGAGGAAAGAAAATATTCAAAGACAAAGGAGAACATTTAAAATGTATATATATACCTTCATTTTGGTAACAGCAGAGTCGTATGCTTTTATCAGTGCAGTATCATCCCATGCATCATTGTCAGAGTCATCCTAGAATCAGAAACCATAGCATTACACACAGGGTTTCTACTTGTATAGTGTTTATTAATAACCATCACAACTTACCATTGTTAAATTACCTCACCTTTGACTGCTGAAAGCACATCAGATCAAATTTCTAATATTATAAATTAAATTAAAAAAATTCTTGCTACCAAGAAGTGCGTTGCTCTTCTGTGTCTCACGGAATCATTTAAAATCTAAGCATAGTAGTAAGGAAATTCAAAACTGTAAACACATTAAATTCTGGTCTAAACACTAAAGACATGCAGGCTGCAGCAACCACTGAAAATGCTGGAAAATTAATTCTCTACTTAGTTTTTGGGAAAACTTTTAAGGCTGGGCACCCTCGACCCTGACCCTACCCTACCCAACTTTATCACTTCCCCTAACTGAATCCTAACCTAATTCACAAGTGGTGCCCAGCTCCTAAAAAAACAACCACCACCAAATAACATTAGCATAAAACTTACTATAAAACAAGATGACAATAATATTAATAGTGATTAATACAGAAGACGACAGAGCATTTCCAATGAAATTTCATTGCCTTTGACACCTAGTATTTGAAGCAGCTTGTGAAGAATTGTCTGTCTCCAAACACTGAGTGCATTTTGAACAAGTTTATTGTACCAGATTAGAAGCAAATGACACTCAAAATGTTTCGTGTCAATGAAAATGTCGTTGAAACCTGAAAGAAAATAAACACAAGAATACAAAATTTTCCACGAACGAATGGCATGATAACCACTGAATGACTGATTGCGTGTAGTCGGCAAACTATAATCGTTAAACAGGGTAACAATGACAGTGTATCACTCTTTCTCTGAACCCGAGGCGAAGTTTCTAGTGGACTAGATTGTGCATCACTATAATCATTTACAAGTTCCTCTATTCTGCTGAAATTAAGAATAACTGATAACGTAACCGTTGACGTTAGTCACGGTTAAACATACACAACAAACAAACAAAAAGAGGGTGGGGTGGTGAGGGAGGAGGGGCGGCAATAATGAGAAGAAAAAAATGCATACGCACAGTAATTAGACGATATGGGTCGAAAGGCAGGACATAAATCATTGTGTGAACCAACAGTGACGTATGGACTATGGTTGACGGTGAAAACGTACAATTTATTTCAGCTCAGAGATGCTTGAGCGAGAAATGCGTTCCAAGGAGCTCAATGCCACATGAACGTAATGAGCATCAAACACGCGAGAATAACCATCTCACCACAATGCTCCTACAGAGACTGAGTACTACAATGCAAAAAACTTACTTCGTCTTTTTTATACACAACGCATCCGACTCCTTCTTCTACCTCTGCACCCGCCATGACGTCCGTATGGTTTGCAATCGCAACATCGTTTTGTAAGAACACGTTTGATTTGTTCACAGAGAAAATAGTATCCAATAAAACACGTCGTTGCTCTCACCGCACGGTAGTGCCGAACCTATGATGGCCGATCTGGTACACGCGAACAGTAAGGCTAGTACATACTTTTCTTCTTTATAGATATCGCAATTCTGTGCTAAATACATACTGTGTGAAGGAATATGGCACTCTCGTCGATTTATTTGTGTATTTAACTGTTTCAAAATGACAGTTATTTGGTCCACGTGTGCTGACATGTGCCCATTCTCAGTACGATGAACATCGTCATGATCGTGCCGAAATTGAGTCGACTAACGTCAGTAACGGCAGAAACGTAAACCTGAGACCAAAAGGCTAATTGAAAGTAGTAAGTATTTTAAATTGAGATTATTTACCTTTAGACGGAAGTCAGTATTTGTTTTCATCTCTCAATTTCTTTCTCCTTGCCCTCACAGATCACTCAGATTGGATTGGTGTCAAATACAGCACTCAGCCACGCGAAAGGGTAAGACAAAGACTAAGAGTACTAAGACTTTCACTTCTACAAATTAGTACAATCGTTTCCTGATCACTCCTAGGTATGCTTGCTTGAAATTGGCGCACGGAACTGTGTAGGGGTAAGAATTTCAAACCCAGGAGAAGTGCATCAAAGCACCATCTCTATAGTAACTATTAGTAGGTTGCGGCAGTCAAAATTTGGTTATGAAATGAGAATTTGTTTTGATGTATATTTGAAGAACAATAAAAAACAAGCAAAACACCAAAAAGTAAGCGGATACCTTTATTGGTTCCTGAGATATTGGCATTTTAAGATATGCACTGTCGCGATGCCCTTTAAAACTGAAAAATGAGGCAACTTTAACAGCATGTAAAGCTACTACATAATAATGGCTTAGTCAATTCAGCTTTTGAGAATCAGTTCTTAGCAACCAGGAATAGCAAAAAATCATTGTTTCAACACTCTAGTCTCACATTTGTTTAACCACCAAGCACTGAAACTTTACAAAAAACACAACTGAAAACAAACCACAACTGCACAGGGGGGGGGGGGGGGGGCAAGTTTAGGCTATCACAGAATTGAATTTATTTAAAGCAGCTGTCTGGAACTTCCAAATCTTACAAACAAACATGCATAGAACAAGCCCAATTTTTTTCATGAGATTATTGCAAGAAGATTTTGACAAATTAACTGCCAAAGTCAGGAAAAACATCAATTTGACCGGCGTCCGGACGTTCTGCCATGTACATATATATGTAAATTTCCGTCCAGGATGATGATCAAAATGGCGACTGCATGTCTGTGTTTCAAAATGTTGCTGTTTCTAACGTAATTTGGTCAAATATAGTTCTGGTTTAATTAGAATAGCTTAACCCATTGCTTACGCAGCGCAAGGACGTGTTGCGATAACGCCAACACCCGTTGGCTACGTAGCGCAAGTACGTGTTGCGGTCGCCGTAATGAATTTTTCCTATCTCTGTGTCTGTTTCAAGGGAAGTAAATCGTACAGCTCTTTATTCTCTGTCCAGTGTGTGTTCGCTGGAGTTACCTTTTCTTTAGTATAGTTCCCGTGAGAAAGCTAGATGTAGTAGAAGCTACGCTCACCCTACGTCGGGTTTAT
>JAWQFJ010002603.1:0-57500 GCA_034096865.1 Theodoxus fluviatilis
TACCCATATATGCTTTAAAATGTTACTACTTTTTGATTGTGAAACACACACCCCCCCCCCCCCCCCCCCCCCCCTGTACTGCCAGTCTGCCTATTGTATTAAGGGCAGTCACAGTGATAATAGGGCGGTTGGTGCTGTGTTGAGTCAACCCTTATCATAATGTACCTTGGCTGGATGGGCCTTGCTGCTGTGAGGAAAGGCAAATGTGTTGGATAGTTCTTGAGAGGGTTAGGATAGCTGTACTCCACTCCAGGACAGGATGCCAAAGGCAGAAGTTTCTAGCACATGGCTTGTCTCTGTGTGTGGTGCCTTCTGCAGCTTGTCACACAAGGGAGTAAATTTACACTCTTGTAGATGATCTGTCTGGCTCTGACTGGCTTATGGCAAAGGCTGCAGCACATCATAAGTTGATTGATGTCCTCCCTGCTGTTGACGGACACCACCACAGAGAGTCTATACTGCAATCCTTGCTTGCCATGCAAGGCAGCTGGCAGTCTGTACTGCAATCCTTGCTTGCTATGCAAGGCAGCTGGGAGTCTGTACTGCAATCCTTGCTTGCTATGCAAGGCAGCTGGGAGTCAGTACTGCAATCCTTGCTTGCTATGCAAAGCAGCTGGGAGTCTGTACTATAATCCTTGCTTGCTATGCAAGGCAGCTAGGAGTCTGTACTGCAATCCTTGCTTGCTATGCAAGGCAGCTGGGAGTCTGTACTTTAATCCTTGCTTGCTATGCAAGGCAGCTAGGAGTCTGTACTATAATCCTTGCTTGCTATGCAAGGCAGCTGGGAGTCTGTACTGCATTCCTTGCTTGCTATGCAATACTGCTGGGAGTCTGTACTGTAATCCTTGCTTGCTATGCAAGGCAGCTGGGAGTCTGTACTGTAATCCTTGCTTGCTATGCAAGGCAGCTGGGAGTCTGTACTGCAATATTTGCTTGCTATGCAAGGCAGCTGGGAGTCTGTACTGCAATATTTGCTTGCTATGCAAGGCAGCTGGGAGTCTGTACTGTAATCCTTGCTTGCTATGCAAGGCAGCTGGGAGTCTGTACTGCAATATTTGCTTGCTATGCAAGGCAGCTGGGAGTCTGTACTGTAATCCTTGCTTGCTATGCAAGGCAGCTGGGAGTCTGTACTGTAATCCTTGCTTGCTATGCAAGGCAGCTGGGAGTCAGTACTGCAATCCTTGCTTGCTATGCAAAGCAGCTGGGAGTCTGTACTATAATCCTTGCTTGCTATGCAAGGCAGCTAGGAGTCTGTACTGCAATCCTTGCTTGCTATGCAAGGCAGCTGGGAGTCTGTACTTTAATCCTTGCTTGCTATGCAAGGCAGCTAGGAGTCTGTACTATAATCCTTGCTTGCTATGCAAGGCAGCTGGGAGTCTGTACTGCATTCCTTGCTTGCTATGCAATACTGCTGGGAGTCTGTACTGTAATCCTTGCTTGCTATGCAAGGCAGCTGGGAGTCTGTACTGTAATCCTTGCTTGCTATGCAAGGCAGCTGGGAGTCTGTACTGCAATATTTGCTTGCTATGCAAGGCAGCTGGGAGTCTGTACTGCAATATTTGCTTGCTATGCAAGGCAGCTGGGAGTCTGTACTGTAATCCTTGCTTGCTATGCAAGGCAGCTGGGAGTCTGTACTGCAATATTTGCTTGCTATGCAAGGCAGCTGGGAGTCTGTACTGCAATATTTGCTTGCTATGCAAGGCAGCTGGGAGTCTGTACTGTAATCCTTGCTTGCTATGCAAGGCAGCTGGGAGTCTGTACTGCAATATTTGCTTGCTATGCAAGGCAGCTGGGAGTCTGTACTGTAATCCTTGCTTGCTATGCAAGGCAGCTGGGAGTCTGTACTGTAATCCTTGCTTGCTATGCAAGGCAGCTGGGAGTCAGTACTGCAATCCTTGCTTGCTATGCAAAGCAGCTGGGAGTCTGTACTATAATCCTTGCTTGCTATGCAAGGCAGCTGGGAGTCTGTACTGCATTCCTTGCTTGCAATGCAATACTGCTGGGAGTCTGTACTGTAATCCTTGCTTGCTATGCAAGGCAGCTGGGAGTCTGTACTGTAATCCTTGCTTGCTATGCAAGGCAGCTGGGAGTCTGTACTGCAATATTTGCTTGCTATGCAAGGCAGCTGGGAGTCTGTACTGCAATATTTGCTTGCTATGCAAGGCAGCTGGGAGTCTGTACTGTAATCCTTGCTTGCTATGCAAGGCAGCTGGGAGTCTGTACTGTAATCCTTGCTTGCCATGCAAGGCAGCTGGGAGTCTGTACTGTAATCCTTGCTTGCTATGCAAGGCAGCTGGGAGTCAGTACTGCAATCCTTGCTTGCCATGCAAGGCAGCTGGGAGTCTGTACTGTAATCCTTGCTTGCCATGCAAGGCAGCTGGGAGTCAGTACTGCAATCCTTGCTTGCCATGCAAGGCAGCTGGGAGTCTGTACTGCAATCCTTGCTTGCTATGCAAGGCAGCTGGGAGTCTGTACTGCAATCCTTGCTTGCTATGCAAGGCAGCTGGGAGTCTGTACTGCAATCCTTGCTTGCTATGCAAGGCAGCTGGGAGTCTGTACTGTAATCCTTGCTTGCTATGCAAGGCAGCTGGGAGTCAGTACTGCAATCCTTGCTTGCTATGCAAGGCAGCTGGGAGTCTGTACTGTAATCCTTGCTTGCTATGCAAGGCAGCTGGGAGTCTGTACTGCAATCCTTGCTTGCCATGCAAGGCAGCTGGGAGTCTGTACTGTAATCCTTGCTTGCTATGCAAGGCAGCTGGGAGTCTGTACTGCAATCCTTGCTTGCTATGCAAGGCAGCTGGGAGTCTGTACTGCAATCCTTGCTTGCCATGCAAGGCAGCTGGGAGTCTGTACTGTAATCCTTGCTTGCCATGCAAGGCAGCTGGGAGTCTGTACTGCAATCCTTGCTTGCCATGCAAGGCAGCTGGGAGTCTGTACTGCAATCCTTGCTTGCCATGCAAGGCAGCTGGGAGTCAGTACTGCAATCCTTGCTTGCCATGCAAGGCAGCTGGGAGTCTGTACTGTAATCCTTGCTTGCCATGCAAGGCAGCTGGGAGTCAGTACTGCAATCCTTGCTTGCCATGCAAGGCAGCTGGGAGTCTGTACTGCAATCCTTGCTTGCTATGCAAGGCAGCTGGGAGTCTGTACTGTAATCCTTGCTTGCTATGCAAGGCAGCTGGGAGTCTGTACTGTAATCCTTGCTTGCTATGCAAGGCAGCTGGGAGTCAGTACTGCAATCCTTGCTTGCTATGCAAGGCAGCTGGGAGTCTGTACTGTAATCCTTGCTTGCTATGCAAGGCAGCTGGGAGTCTGTACTGCAATCCTTGCTTGCCATGCAAGGCAGCTGGGAGTCTGTACTGTAATCCTTGCTTGCTATGCAAGGCAGCTGGGAGTCTGTACTGCAATCCTTGCTTGCTATGCAAGGCAGCTGGGAGTCTGTACTGTAATCCTTGCTTGCCATGCAAGGCAGCTGGGAGTCTGTACTGTAATCCTTGCTTGCTATGCAAGGCAGCTTGGAGTCAGTACTGTAATCCTTGCTTGCTATGCAAGGCAGCTGGGAGTCTGTACTGCAATCCTTGCTTGCTATGCAAGGCAGCTGGGAGTCTGTACTGCAATCCTTGCTTGCCATGCAAGGCAGCTGGGAGTCTGTACTGTAATCCTTGCTTGCCATGCAAGGCAGCTGGGAGTCTGTACTGCAATCCTTGCTTGCCATGCAAGGCAGCTGGGAGTCTGTACTGTAATCCTTGCTTGCTATGCAAGGCAGCTGGGAGTCTGTACTGCAATCCTTGCTTGCTATGCAAGGCAGCTGGGAGTCTGTACTGCAATCCTTGCTTGCCATGCAAGGCAGCTGGGAGTCTGTACTGTAATCCTTGCTTGCCATGCAAGGCAGCTGGGAGTCTGTACTGTAATCCTTGCTTGCCATGCAAGGCAGCTGGGAGTCTGTACTGTAATCCTTGCTTGCCATGCAAGGCAGCTGGGAGTCTGTACTGTAATCCTTGCTTGCTGGCTGCACAAACCAGGGTTGACTCTCGTACATCATGTTTGATGGCTCAGTTGTCTCTCTGTCTGTCCTGTAAGAATTTGACAGATTGAATGAACAAAGGATTGATGTCATGGTTTGTCAGTAACTTGTCAAGACTGATTTTCATGAAATTGTCTGCAGTCATCAGGGTGTGAATTTGCTTCAAAATTGCCAAAGAAAAACAATAAACATAAAGTTAAGAAATATCAAATTTAGAAATAATGTTGATTCTTTAAAAATGAAAAAAGGCATGTTTACAAGTGGGTTAGCAATGGGTGGAGACTGTATTGAAACTTTTCGTCCTGATATATGTTCTTTGTTAATCTGTTTTGTCCTCTGGGTAGTGGATAGACAGTCTAAGTTATGGTATGTATGAAATTTTCTAAGAGTGTGTGATCCATTCCAAGGTTTTAAGTTCAAGGACATTGAGAGTTGTGTAATTTAAGTAGAGGGAGGGAGGCACAGTTGATAAAACAGCTAACAACAGCAGCAGCAGCAGCAGCAGCAGCAGCAATATTTTGTGTGAATTGCCCAAATAAAGATATTTGACTAGGAACTTGGACCCTAGCTGCCTTAAACATATGTGGTGAGTAACTAACAGTTGACATTGTGGAGATTTCTGGCATTGTGATGAATGAGTGCATTTCCTATCCTTGGTAGATGAACAACTCATTCAAATAATTCTTCCATTATTCAATAATTTCCTGAATAAATGGCTATGGATAAACAGTCTTAAAAGACTGAAAATTAAAAGAATTATTTGAATTTTTGGATACTGTTTAACTTGCAACACTCTTGCAATCATGTTAGCTCTTATTGAAACTTATTTATCTTTACTTTCCAGGCAGAAGAGAGCCTTCAAGAACTGAAATCCATGGTAGTCTGTCCTCAGGCTATCATTGTAAGTATGCAAACCTCTTGGGCAGCCTGAGGGAGGAGTAGGAGGAGGAGAAGGATAAGTGCAGTCATATGCATCTATGCAGAGTTTTGCTGCAGAAGTCTTGCATTTCATTGCTGCAATAGAAGCACAGTGACATGACAACACAGGAGAAACCTTGCAGCCGAGTGTGTTTCTCAGAGTGGGAGTTTAGTCAGGTAACCTGGACAACCAACCAAGATTCACTCACTGGAATTTATAAAAATAATCTTTATTCCTTGTCTTTGATGATTAAAGAGATGTGCCTTGGCTGTTTTTGATCATACTTTTAGTTTGAAAATGGTAGTGTAAGAATGAATATTACATGCAGTAGAAATATCGAAATTAATTACTAAGGTTGAGCCAGTCGCATGCACTTGATTAGGAATTAACAAGTGAAGGAACTAATGCAATAGTAAGCATATAGTTTTTGTGGAAAAAATGGAGTCATACATGTTCAATGCAAGTCCCAAATACTGAAGAATTTGAAGGCTCTTGTGGGCAGTGGGTATCTCCCAAGTTTGCCGGACTCACTTTGGCTTTGCATTATTGTAGGCTGACCTATGTGGGATTGAAATCTTCTCCCTTTGGTCAAATTGCTCCAGAAAAAATTTCAGTATTCTATTACTTGTTAAGCAGTTTATAACAGTTTACATTGATTCTCTTTATATTTTTCAACAGAAAATGAAATTCCTGATTCTGGAGCAGAAGTACCTGGAAATGTTGGAATGTGGGCAGGAGATGGAGGCTCTCAGGTGTCTACGAAGCGAACTCACCCCACTGAAGTACCAGACAGAGCGTGTACATGTCCTCAGCACGTATGTCATCTCATTCTTGTTTCCTGAAAGAGTCTTGGTTCATGCTCTTTTCTGTGTTCTATTGTGTTTTTGTTTGTGAGTCTTATCTCAAGACTATTGTTCATGTATTAGAGGATTATTAAATAACAATGATTTACTGCATTAGTGAGACATAGAGCGTCCTCCACCAACTTGGCTTTGGTCGAGTTGGTATGTAAATGAGGGTGCGCGCGCAACACAAGAAAGTGTACCTGTTATGTCGAATATAACAGCAGACGAATTTCTTTGCTGTGAACGAATGGGTCAGAGTAGAGGTCCATTGCTGCCTGGTCAGGAATCTGCGGGGGTGGGGGGTGGGTGTGCCAATCTTTCTTTAGCAAGCGGGTAGGGGGGGGGGGGGCTTTTTTAGCAAGCGGGGGGGGGGGGGGGGAAGGGGCGGGTTTCCAATCTTATTTTAGCAAGCGGGGGTGGGGGGTGGGTTTCCAAACTAGTTTTAGCTAGGGGGGGGGTTGTTTCCAAACTTTTTTTAGCAAGCGGGGGGGGGGGGGGGGCTTTCCAATCTTTCTTTAGAAAGGGGGAGGGGGACTTTCCAAACTTTAACAAGCGGGGGGGGGGGGGGGGATTTCCAAACTTTTTTTACCGTTGCGGGGGGGGGGGAGGGGGGCGGGAGGGGGGTGGTTTCCAAGCTTTTTTTAGCAAGGGGGGGGGGTTCCAAACTATTTTTAGCTAGCGGGGGGGAGGTTTCCAAATTGTTTTAGCAAGCCGAGGGGGGGGTTCCAAACTATTTTTAGCTAGCCGGGGGGGGGATTTCCAAACTCTTTTTAGCAAGCGGGAGGGGGGGGGGGGGGGCGGGTTTCCAAACTTTTTTTAGCAAGCGGGGGGGTGGGGGGTGGGTTTCAAAACTTTTTTTTGCTAGCGGGGTGTGTGTGTGTTTCCAAACTGTTTTTAGCAACCGGGGGGGGGGGGCTTTCCGATCTTTTTTTTAGCAAGGGGGGGGGGGGAACTTTCCAAACTTTTTTACAAGCGGGGGGGGGGGGGGGGGGGGGGGGGTTCCAAGCTTTTTTTAGCAAGAGGGGGGTCTATACTATTTTTTAGCAAGCGGGGGGGGGGGGGGGGGGGGGGTTTTCCAATAACTTTTTTTAGCAAGCGGGGGGGGGGGGGGGGGGGGGGAGGGTTCCAAACTTTTTTTTACCAAGCGGATGGTGGGGGGGGGGGGGGGGGGTGGGGGTGGGGGGGGAAATGCAGTCATCTGCCGCTAGCTAAACGGAACACCCCCCCCCCCCCCCCCCCCGCTTGCTAAAAACATTTTGAACCCCCTCCCCCGCTGGCGAAAAAGAATAGTTTGGAACCCCCTCCCCCCCTTGCTAAAAAAAAGCTTGGAAACCCCCCCCCCTCCACCCCCCGCAACGGTAAAAAAAGTTTGGTAATCCTCCCCCCCCCCCCCCGCTTCTCCCCCCCCCCCCCCCCCCCCCCGCTTGTTAAAGTTTGGAAAGTTCCCCCCCCTTGCTAAAGAAAGATTGGAAAGCCCCCCCACCCCCACCCTACGCTTGCTAAAAAAAGTTTGGAAACACCCCCCCCCCCCCCCCCCCCCCGCTAGCTAAAACTAGTTTGGAAACTCCCCCCCCCCCCCCCACCCCACCGCTTGTTAAAATAAGATTGGAAACCCGCCCCCCCCCCCCCCCCCCCCCCGCTTGCTAAAAAAAGCCCCCCCCCCCCCCCGCTTGCTAAAGAAAGATTGGCACACCCACCCCCCACCCCCGCAGATTCCTGACCAGGCAGCAATGGACCTCTACTCTGACCCATTCGTTCACAGCAAAGAAATTCGTCTGCTGTTATATTCGACATAACAGGTACACTTTCTTGTGTTGCGCGCGCACCCTCATTTACATACCAACTCGACCAAAGCCAAGTTGGTGGAGGACGCTCTATGTCTCTCTATTATCTCAGACATTGGTGTGTGTGTGTGTGTGTGTGCATGTGTGCGTGTGTGTGTGTGTGTGTGTGTGTGTGTGTGTGTGTGTGTGTGTGTGTGTGTGAGCTCTTGCACCCCTGTCTTGTCTGTCTGACTGTCTGTCTGTCTGTCACTTAAGCTGTGCAGTCAAATAAAGTATCTATACAGATAGTGCCTAGAATAAGGTTGCTTTGTCCATGGCATAAGGAATGCAAGATTTGAATCTGGGCATCATGCCTAATCCATTTAGTAAAAAGCAGCTGATCAATTGCTTACATCAGCCATCTTTGATAGAAACAGATGTTGTTAAGTGGAATACATTGGTGCTAGTTCATAATGAAATTGAGAGGAAGCATTCATAGGCACCTTTCTTGATGTTTTATGTGATAAAATTATCCAATGCCTATGTAGTTATGCACAAATCTTGACAAACTAAAGGAAAGGCACACTGGTTATATTTGCCAGTCTTTCTGAATATGCCTAGTACTGTGCACATGCATGTATACATTGGCAGTGTCTCTTGTCTTGATGACTGCATGACGTATATTTCNNNGCGGGGGGGGGGTTTCCACTTTCCAAATCTTTCTTCTAGAAAGTCAAAGGGGGATGGACTTCCAAACTTTAACAAGCGGGGCCAGGTGGGGGGGGGGGGGGTGGGGGGGGGATTGGGGGGGGGGGGGCGGGGGGGACGTGGTTTGGGAGGGCATTCCCAACCCAAAACTTTTTTTTTACGTTGCGTGAAGGGGGGGGAGGAGGGGGCCGACGTGAGAGGTGGTGGTGGTTCCAAAGCTTCTTTTTTAGGCAAGGGGGGGGGGGGGGGGTTCCACAAAACTATTTTTTAGCTAGCGGGGGGCCCCGAGGTTTCACATACATTTGTTTTTAGCAAGCCGAGGGCGGGGGGCGGGGGGGCGGCTGTTTCACAATCTTTTTTAGCAAGGGGGGGGGGGGGGGGAAACTCTTTCCAAAACCTTTTTCTTTGTTAACAAGCGGGTGGGCGTTCGGTGGTGGGGGAGGAATTGTCCCAAAACTTTTTTTAGCCAAGCGTGGGGAGGGGGGGTGGGGGGCGGGGGTGGGGTTATTCCAAAGCTTTCGTATGCAAGCCGGCGGGGTCGGGGGCGGGTGGGTTCCAATTCCTATTTTTAGCTAGCCGTGGGGGGGGGGGGTGGTGGTGGGGGGGTGGGTTTGGGGGGTGGGGGCGGTGATTCCAGATGGGGATGGGCGTCGGTCTTTTAGGGGTGAGGGGATTTCCACAACATAAACTCCTTTTTAGGCATCCAAGCGTGTGACGAGGGAGGGAGGGGGGGGGTGGTTGTTGTGGGGAGGGGGGGGGGCGTTTTTCCAAACTTTTTTAGCCACTCCCTCCAGCCCTGGCCCTGCGCGGTGGGGGCGCTGCGGTTTGGGGGGGGTTTCAAAACTTTTTATTTTTGCTAGCGGGGTTGAGTCTGTACGCTTTTTGTGTTTCCAAACTGTGTTTTCTAGCCACCGGGGGGGGGGGGGGGGGCGCTTTCCGATCTTTTTTTAGCAAGCGGGGGGGGGGAACTTTCCAAACTTTTACACGAGACGGGGGGGGGGGGGGGGGGGGGGGGTTTCCAAGCTTTTTTTAGCAAGAGGGGGGGTCTTTAAACTATTTTAGCAAGCGCGGGGGGGGGTGGGGGGGCGGGTTTCCAAACTTTTTTTGCAGCAAGCGGGGGGGGGGGTGAGGTTCCAAACTTTTTTTACAAGCGGATGGGGGGGGGGGGGGGGCGGGTGGGGGGGAAATGCAGTCATCTGCCGCTAGCTAAACGGAACACCCCCCCCCCCCCCGCTTGCTAAAAACATTTTGAACCCCCCCCCCCGCTGGCGAAAAAAAAAGTTTGGAACCCCCTCCCCCCCTTGCTAAAAAAAAGCTTGGAAACACCCCCCCCCCCTCCACCCCCCGCAACGGTAAAAAAAGTTTGGTAATCCCCCCCCCCCCCCCCGCTTCTCCCCCCCCCCCCCCCCCGCTTGTTAAAGTTTGGAAAGTTCCCCCCCCTTGCTAAAGAAAGATTGGAAAGCCCCCCCACCCCCACCCTACGCTTGCTAAAAAAAGTTTGGAAACACCCCCCCCCCCCCCCCCCCCCCGCTAGCTAAAACTAGTTTGGAAACTCCCCCCCCCCCCCCCACCCCACCGCTTGTTAAAATAAGATTTGAAACCCCCCCCCCCCCCCCCCCCCCCCCGCTTGCTAAAAAAAAAACCCCCCCCCCCCCCCCCCCCGCTTGCTAAAGAAAGATTGGCACACCCACCCCCCACCCCCGCAGATTCCTGACCAGGCAGCAATGGACCTCTACTCTGACCCATTCGTTCACAGCAAAGAAATTCGTCTGCTGTTATATTCGACATAACAGGTACACTTTCTTGTGTTGCGCGCGCACCCTCATTTACATACCAACTCGACCAAAGCCAAGTTGGTGGAGGACGCTCTATGTCTCTCTCTATTATCAACAGATGTGTGTGTGTGTGTGTGTGTGTGCATGTGTGCGTGTGTGTGTGTGTGTGTGTGTGTGTGTGTGTGTGTGTGTGTGTGTGTGTGTGTGTGAGCTCTTGCACCCCTGTCTTGTCTGTCTGACTGTCTGTCTGTCTGTCACTTAAGCTGTGCAGTCAAATAAAGTATCTATACAGATAGTGCCTAGAATAAGGTTGCTTTGTCCATGGCATAAGGAATGCAAGATTTGAATCTGGGCATCATGCCTAATCCATTTAGTAAAAAGCAGCTGATCAATTGCTTACATCAGCCATCTTTGATAGAAACAGATGTTGTTAAGTGGAATACATTGGTGCTAGTTCATAATGAAATTGAGAGGAAGCATTCATAGGCACCTTTCTTGATGTTTTATGTGATAAAATTATCCAATGCCTATGTAGTTATGCACAAATCTTGACAAACTAAAGGAAAGGCACACTGGTTATATTTGCCAGTCTTTCTGAATATGCCTAGTACTGTGCACATGCATGTATACATTGGCAGTGTCTCTTGTCTTGATGACTGCATGACGTATATTTCAGTGGAATGTAGCAAATATGCCAAGTCTATAGTCACTGATAAGGCAATGCCAGAAGCAACAAATGAGCACATGTGTGACTGCAAAAACTGATGTTTTGCCAGGTGGTATACATCAGGGATGCAATGCTCTCCCTGCATCTGTCCATAGAATCTCATTCAGATCTGTGCTCTGTGGTGATGCAGGTACATGATGTGCAGCACGGCAGAGGACTTGCGGCACACGGCCCAGTGGGCAGGACGGGGCACGGCATCACGCCGAGTCCTCATGGAGAAACTGCAAGGTGAGACTGAGTTATTGAAATAAACTCAGATTTTTCCAGTCCCAGGGATAGAACCATGGCACACACATCATCCCATCCCAAAGCATGGTCGCCCATCCCTGCCTGTCAAAAGGCATGGTATAACCAAGTGAGTAGAGGCTGAGGGATAAACCATGTACAGTGGAACCTGCGAATAGCGACCCCTCTTGGGACCAAACCAAAAGGGGTGCTATTTCGAGGTAGGGTGTTATTTGGAGGTTCAACCATAATCATGATCAAAAACACATTTCAAAGCTCACACACATGCACATGTGTAGATAGAAAATAAAAGACATGAGAAAACAAACAGCAAGGGCAACAAAACAATGTTTAAAGGCATTCAATATTTTATTGTACACACTTCAAGTTAAAATGAGGATTAATTTGGCTAGTTTTGACTAAACTAAGGAGATCTGCATGTACATGTACATGTACATGTAGTCACTGATGTTCTTGTGATTGGCTTTGGATTTTTCTATAAGTCTAATCATGATCAAGAACACATTTCAAAGCACACACACATGCACATGTGTAGATAGAAAATAAAAGACATGAGAAACCTAACAGCTAGGGCAACAAAGATCGAAGACGCCATTTTAAAAATCGTCTGAATCACCTCGGATCGAGGATGCTCAGCGCTGCTCAGCGCTGAGTGAATCACGCCCCAAAATTGCTGTTCAGGAGTGAATCACAAGCAGCGCTGTGCAGCGCTTCGCAGCGCTGCGCCTCCTGAACAAGCCTTAAAAACTGACAGGCAAAATTTCCCAGATGCGAAAGGGTATGCCTACATCGAGTGCTCTCAGAACTCGTTGTTCTGATTGTAAATTCTCTCTCAATCAATGCAATGTATAATTTTCAACAGCAAATTCAAAAATGGACAAGGTTTGCCTACCTGGATTAGTTTCCCAGAAATCGGAAGGTTTCGCGATCGCTGTTCACAAAACCATTGCCACATATCGGCGTTGAGACCCTCGAGATTTGTCTTTCGTCGTTTTGTGTGCTTCTGGTCCGCTCGGCCTCCATCTTCCCATCGCTGTTTTAACTCTTCTCGTTTTCTCTTTACTGATTTGATTTGTGTCAAACCAACATCGAAGTGTTTGGCCACATCCTGTAGGGTCATACCATTGTCTATTTTTTTCAAGACCTCCATCCGCTGTTCCAGCGTTAGTGCTTTCCTCTTTGTAGCCATTTTGTGGGGGATGAATGGCATGAGGCAAAAAACACTGAAGCAGGCTCATCGGCTGCAAAGGTTATTTTTAGATTGCCTGACCCACTTCTGACCCCAGCATTGTATACATGTCAGCGCGGCTCAACTAAACCGACCTCTGGGAACGGCCGTGTGGTGCAGACACTTCACGAAATGCCGCCCCAGGGAAGAGAGAGTCGCTATTCGCAAGTAAAAACAGCGATCGGGACCGGCAAGGGGGGGTCGTTATTCGCAATAGCGAGGTTAGTCGCTATTTAGAGGTAATTTTCTTAAGAAATCGATCCGTGCCGGCTCTGACCAGCCGCTATTGCGAGGGTAGTCGCTATTTAGAGGGTCGCTATTCGCAGGTCCCACTGTACTCATGATAAGAAGGGAGAGCACTGAAGGGTTGGCTGCCAGGAACTGGTATATATTGTAGACAAATTGGAAGGGAAGTTCCCGTAAATACTTTTTGCGTTTGCTCTGACATGTTGCAGACGTTGAACCAAAGCTAATGCAGTCATACAGAGGGTTAGTTGCATTGTAGATGTTCACCGAGTATCAGATTGAGTTGAAAACAAATTTGTGCCTGTTGGAATTCCCTCAAATGCTGCCAGTCTCTTAATCTTATCTTGGAGCAGAGTTTCTGCCCATGCTGCCAACATTTTTTGGGCAAACTTTCTTTTCATGCCGACATGATTGCTTTACTTGAGCTGTGTGTTGGACATAGTAGATCCTCAAGGTCTCTCTCTCATTTGTTGCAGAGTTTCTGCCTCCCTCAGTCATGCTGCCCCCGTCACGTCTGATGACACTGCTAAACCAGGCAGTGGAGCTGCAGACTAATCGATGCAAATACCACAACACAGCTTCAGCACCGTCACTGGAGACGTCCCTACTCATAGACCACAGCTGTTCCAAGTAAGGGCATATCTGTGATGGAGGCTATACTTTCCTCTGTATAGTAGACTTCAGTCATACAGTTTAGTAACATTTCACGAGTCGCATGTTTTCCAGGTTCTTGATGAATCGATCAAAATCTGAATTCTGGTTCCTAACGTTTCCCACTAGTAGAAAAGTATTGATCTGAAAGTACTGTTTATGATACAGCTGTCTATGATGTTGTTGAATGAATGTTTAGTTGCCTGGGCAACAGAGCTGCTTGTCACCTTTAGTGAAAGTAATGTTTTTCATCATGGGTAGAATGGAATTAAAACTCCTGACCTGATGCTACACGGATGGATTCCTCTTTGATGACAGCTGTTTGCCAACTCTTTGCAGAGATGAGTTCCCATGCCACACAATGCAGGTCCTAAGTGACCATTGTGACGAAGTGTGGTACTGCAGGTTTTCTCCCGACGGTCAGAAGCTGGCCACAGGAGCGAAGGATGGAACCATGATCATATGGGATGTGATGGTTGGTGCCTTATTTTTCTGTCACTAAGGAAGTCATAATGCAAACTGTCTTTGCTTGAAAAGGGAGAAGTTGGTTGAATGCATCAGATGATGATTGAAGATGAAATTACAGTTAACCATAGCATGATGAGTACTTGGTACCTACAACCTAAAAATGGTGATGCACTTCTACAAAGTTGGTTATGCTGCATTTTGTTCATGGCAGTTCATGCATTCATTTGCTCAGAGTAATGATAAGTAAAACCACATACCGTATTTTGTCTAATAGTCGCACCTCCCCTAAAAAACTCGCCCCCCATCTCCTCTTCCATCCCCGCCTCCTCCCTGCCTCCTCCCCGCCTGGTACATGAAAGTACTGACACTTACTCGAATGGCCAGGGCTGTTGTAGTCATCGTAAGAGGTCTCCAGAGAACCGTCATCGCTGTCAGTGAGCACAATGGAGCACTGAGTTTCCAGAGCGTCCTCCACCAGTTACACTTCCGTCTCGGAAAATCCCTCAAACTCAACAACGGACTCGTCAGTAAATCTTCGGCCAGGAAGAGATCATCTTCACTACCGTAGAGTTTTTACAAAACTCTCTTTGATTGGTGGTTAATTTTCCTCATCTTCCTGCATAGCTGTGGTCAGTAAAAACGGTGGGTGATGTGGACTCAAATAGACGCGCCTCCTCGGCTAATATTCACGTGCCCGGCAGGACTATTGGACAAAATACAGTAATTATGATATGACCCAGCTCGAATCCAAAGAAACATTTGAATTTACCTCATTGACTTTCTGGTAGAATTTGTACTGATTCTGGTATTGCTAGTATGAATGCGTGTAGTCAAGCCTGGAATCAGTTGCTGTGTAAATAATGCAGAAAATTTTCATCTGGGTCACTGGTGGTTGCAGGACTCGGGTGAGCTAACGCAGAGGAAAATCTACGATGGACATACCTATGGTGTGGCATATCTGGCCTGGAGCCCAGACAGTGTTCACATCATCGCCTGCGGCCCTGATGACTGTGCCGAGTGCTGGGTCTGGAACACCAATGTGAGTATCTTGGTGTGAATACTCTTTTTGTGTGTGTGTGTTATGTGTGTGTGTGTGTTTGTGTGTGTGTGTGTGTGTGTTATGTGTGTGTGTGTGTTTATGTGTGTGTGTGTGTGTGTGTTTATGTGTGTGTGTTTGTGTGTGTGTGTTTGTGTGTGTGTGGCTAGAAAAGACCAGGAGGCAATTTTGCATAAATTGTGGATAAAGTGAGACAAGCAGTATAATAACTTTACATTCTCATAGAAACTAGGTTCCCATGACAATGGGGAGTGACTGTTTTGGAGTTCGTTCATCTACATTTTTCGTCCTTATCTGTAACAGATTCCTTTATTTAACAAAATTTAAACTCCGAGTTCTTTCACTCATCCTTTAACCCTGTCGCCCTCATGCTCTTTTATGTAGTTTTCATCTTGGTGTAAAGGTGGACTTTGTTTTTATTTCTATCATTCATTGGTTTCTTTCTTTCTTTCTTTCTTTCTTTCTTTCTTTCTTTCTTTCTTTCTTTCTTTCTCTCTCTCTTTCTTTCTTTCTGTCTCTCTTTCTTTCTTTCTGTCTCTCTTTCTTTCTTTCTGTCTCTTTCTTTCTCTCTTTCTTTCTTTCTCTCTTTCTTTATCTCTTTCTTTATCTTTCTTTATCTTTCTTTCTCTCTTTCTCTTTCTTTCTTTCTTTCTTTCTTTCTCTTTCTTTCTTTCTTTCTTTCTTTCTCTCTCTTTCTTTCTCTCATGTCGAAATATTTTCCCTGATAAACTCTCCAAGAGGGATCCTAGTCTTGGTTTCCAAGAATCCATGTCAATACTGTTGATGCAGCATGGCATGAGTGTTTGCATGATTGATCTAACACCTCTACGTGTGTGCTGCAGACAGGGGAATTGAAGCACAAAGTCAACCAGTCTCCTGAAGACAGCCTCACCACTGCAGCCTGGCACACGGACAACAGGCGCTTCATCTGTGGTGGCACCCGGGGGCAGTTCTACGTCTGCGTAAGTGATGCAATGATTGCACTGAGTGACATGGTATCATCGATAATTCTCATCCAGTCTCTAAATTTTTTTATCCTTTCTTTGTCTACCTTTTTGTTCAATTTTACACGAATAGCAAGCTCACACTTTGCCTATGATGCAAGGACTGTTTCTTGCACAATACCAGCAAACAGCTTCATCCTATCATGATTGAGAATAGAATATATGCATCAATGTTACCAGAGTTTGCTTTATCAATGGATACTCTGCATATTTTGAACATTATGACCTGTGGGTTGGCAGTGCTGTGTAGAGTAGATGTGTGTGTCTTTGTTTGCAGGGCACTGATGGTGTTTTTGTTTGCAGGACATTGATGGACAGGTGATGGACACTTGGGAAGGGGTGAGAGTCCAGTGTGTAGTCTGTTTAAGTGACGGCAAGACTTGTCTCGCTGCTGACACTCACCACCGCATCAGAGGATACATCTTTGATGACCTTGTAGACTTCAACATGTGAGTATTTCAAAACCAACTTTGTGGGAAAATTTTATTGATATTACATTCTTTGAGTAGTAGGTACTACTTTGTTTGAAGACTTCTGTTTTTGGTGCATTCTTATAGTGAATATTTTCGCTTTTCAACTTTATATCATGGTTTTCTGATAGATACAGAATTTGACAAGATATCAAATGCAATTGGTGAATAATTTCACCCTTGAAAATTGTGATGTGAACTTCCACGTAGCATTTAAAAAAGGGACATTTTTCATTGTGTGGATTCTTGAATATTGCTCACTCTGTATCTCTCTCTCTCTCTCTCTCTCTCTCTCTCTCTCTCTCTCTCTCTCTCTCTCTCTCTCTCTCTCTCTCTCTCTCTCACACACACACACACATGCCCAATGCAAGCTATTTTGATGATGTGTTCAGCATAATGTAAAAGCTGGCCTTTCCTTTTGCAGCATAGCTGAGGATCACCCCATCATGTCTTTCACGTTAGACTCTCCCGGCAGATTAGCAGTGATCAACGTTGCTACTCAGGTAAACTCAATGGATGCACATTTGCATGAAGGGGCTTTTAAAGAAATGTAAAAATATTTTAGTTTGAGCATAGGCTACATCGTTTTCTTTTTTTCTGAACTTTTTTTTGTTATACAATTTTCTGGTCTTAAATTAGTTTAAACCTTTAAAATGAAGTTATTCCAAATTTGTTCTAGGGGTCACCATTGGATCTTTATTCCTGACCCCTTCTGTTATTAAATAGGAGGTAATTTCTACCCTGATTTGCTCACACAGAAATCATGTAAACTTTGATGCAGCCTAGTGTATTCTGGCTAGCAGTGTTTTTTGTTTGTTTGTTTGTTTGTTTGTTTAAAACAAAGACATGAAATCTACCTTTACTAATTGCCATTTCACCTGACATGACCGGTGCAGACTGATGTTAGAGGGGGAGCTGTGCTCACTGCAGGGTGTGCACCTATGGGACCTGAAGGACAAGATCTTGCTGAGGAAGTTCCAGGGTGTGACGCAGGGCTACTACACCATTTTCTCTTGCTTTGGCGGTCTCAACGAGGACTTCGTGGCTAGCGGCAGTGAGGGTAAGTGAAGAGTCTTCCTCAAGGTTACAAACTGTCAGCAAGCAGAGAGGATGAAGGTGAGTGGTACAGGCTGTGCCATGTTGTGCTGATAGTGATACTGCAGTGACGACCTTGGAGCCTGCAGTGATGAAGGTAAGTGAGGGATTAGTTAATTAACCCTTTTCCAAATGGCTTTGGGATGTCAGCAAGCATTGTTGCTACATAGGAGATGTTGTACCACTGTAGACTGAAATGAAAATCTCTTTGGAGACCTGTTGGCCAGAAGTGATGGGGTAAGCCGGGGCTTGCATGCCTCCTTCTCCTTCATAGGTGTCAGGAAGGGTTCTTCCCCTTGTTTTTCAGGCAGTATACAGTAAGGTGAGTATAAATTGCTTTGGAGTCATATCACAGACATTGTTGAGAGTTGCCAGGAGGGAAAGTGAGGCCATTGTGCTCTTTACTCATGCCTCATTGGTTTTGATTAGGGGCAAGAGTGAAGGAGGTGATGTGCCCTTTCACACTTGAACTGATCTGAGTTCTCGTGGAAAAGAATTGGACAGGAGCTGCTGCAGCAACAGTGGCTTTATGGGAGTCATGACTTGCCGTGACATGGTCCTATCCTTCAGATCCAACTGTGCAGTTAAACCTCTGTGAAAGATCAAACCCAACCCATTTGAACAACAACCCAGTCACCAGATGCAACTCAAACTGAAAAATCAAGAACTATCACTCACTCAGCATCTATTCTAGCAAAACGTTCTTCCTTTCGGATGTTGAAACTTGCCAGAAGCTGTTAAATGATAAATGAAGTAAATTATGCAGCCAGCCGAATGCTTGATTGATGTTTCTCCACAGACCACAAGGTATATATCTGGCACAAGACCAGGGAAGAACCGGTGATGGTCCTGGAGGGACACAGCAGGACAGTCAACTGCGTCCACTGGAATCCAACCAACCCCAGTATGCTGGTCAGCGCCTCGGACGACAACACAGTCCGAGTTTGGGGTCCCATGACATTTCCCAGAGGTGTGTGCCCGGACAATTCTGGAAAGCATTTTCTGTTCACTTCATTTCTGTTTATCCTTTACTTTGCACTTAATTACTTTTTTTTATCACTTGCACGCGTTTTTCTGTTCCACTCCACCTGACTGGTACAAAGTGAGTAGTTTGGGAATTACTAGTTGCTGAGACTTCTTGTCTAGATTTGGGATTCTCCAGGCTCAAGACTTCAGGTACCTGGAACTTCCAGTCACCCAGATTGACAGCATTGTTACTCATGCCCTGCTGTGAGGTCACTCAGTACTGTGGTCTTCATACACATTAGTGCTTAGACTTGTTCTTTCTATGATAACTTTGACTTTCTTGAGGTTCATCTGTGGTGATTCTGACTTTTCCATTTACACTGGTTTCTGCCTTCCAGAACTGTTTTAGCAGGGAAGCATTTAGATGAAGCTATAAACTTATTGTTCTGTAATATATCACTTATTATCAGCATACTCTGATGAAATTTGAATTTTCCCGCACCAACAATACAATCCTTGTCGGACATCTTCGATGAAGTAAAAACGATTTAAGTACATCTTTCAGACATCATGCATCACACTTTGTGTCATGATACAATAATGTTTAGTGTAGAGTGGATTTGGTTACTGGTGAGCAGTAGACTCTAGAATGTGTGAACTTCAGAGCTGATAGTTTATTGTCACTCTTGTCCACATTACAATGCTGCAGGCTTAGAATCCTCTTCCTGTAACTTTAGATGTTTTCTTTATCAAAACTTTGTTTCGTTTTATGCATATATCATAGAGGCAGTGTTATTTTCTGTATCTGAATGCAAATTACCACTCTGCAGGGAGGCATAGTCATTAATAGGCAAGACTCAGTCATTAATAGGCAAGGCTCAGTCATTAATAGGCAAGGCTCAGTCATTAAGGCAAGGCTCAGTCATTAATAGGCAAGGCTCTGATTGCCACAACATTTTGGCTTGATTGAACTACGTTGAAGTGTGGTTTTAATACTTCTTCCTTGGGTGATTGTTATGGCACACAAACAAAAAAGAAGGAAAGAAAGGAAACTGGAAGTTGGTTTTGAGACAGTGGCTTAGAGTATCCTATAGAATATCCTTAATTTTGGAAAATAGGTTGTAAGGATGTATTGCAGTTTATTGAATATTTGGGTGTGGAAATGTTATGCACTCTTCTTTTTATACTTTCACATTCCCCTGCAGAACGATGTTCCCTTTTGTTTGTAAAGGAACATGCCTTTCTGCACATGTATATGTCTGAGTTTATTCTCACCATTTCATTAACTTACCACTTGATCTTTGCATTTCACATTGCTGTTATTGTGCAGGGGAGCTACTTGGTAATCTTTTCATTGTGTCCCTGACATTCACCTTTTGGGCATCCTGGCAGTGCCAGGGTCCCTTGAAGTGTGTAGTTGTATTTCTTGACAGAGTAGGTTATTGCATCAACTCATGACTTGTGTTGTCTTTCTCTCATTGTATTCCTCTTGTGGGTGGGGGGTCAGACTAGACCCACAGCATCTTCCTACATGATTTGTAAGAGACATTGTGACTTGATTTGCATTTATCCTATTCCAGTGATTTTCTTGCTCCATGGCTTTATATAGCCTTCAAAGGCTGTAAAACTCCATCCATCAATCCCTCAATCCATCCATCCATCCATCTCTCATTTATACTTTCCTTTTTATAGAATTAGAAGTAGAAAATGGTAATGCAGTCTTGAGCCCAAGCTTTTGAAAGATAACTAATCATTTTTTATTCATTAGAAATAAATGATGGAATTCCAAGTGTTGACACATCATGCAAGCTTGACATCCCTAGGACACCATCATGCAAGCTTGACGTCCCTAGGGCACCATCATGCAAGCTTGACATCCCTAGGACGCCATCATGCAAGCTTGACATTCCTAGGACACCATCATGCAAGCTTGACGTCCCTAGGACACCATCATGCAAGCTTGACGTCCCTAGGACACCATCATGAAATCTTGACATCCCTAGGACACCATCATGCAAGCTTGACATCCCTAGAGCTCCATCATGCAAGCTTGACATCCCTAGGACACCATCATGCAAGCTTGACATCCCTAGGGCACCATCATGCAAGCTTGACATCCCTAGAGCACCATCATGCAAGCTTGACATCCCTAGGGCACCATCATGCAAGCTTGACGTCCCTAGAGCACCATCATGCAAGCTTGACGTCCCTAGAGCACCATCATGCAAGCTTGACGTCCCTAGAGCACCATCATGCAAGCTTGACGTCCCTAGAGCACCATCATGCAAGCTTGACGTCCCTAGGACACCATCATGAAATCTTGACATCCCTAGGACACCATCATGCAAGCTTGACATCCCTAGAGCTCCATCATGCAAGCTTGACATCCCTAGGACACCATCATGCAAGCTTGACATCCCTAGGGCACCATCATGCAAGCTTGACATCCCTAGAGCTCCATCATGCAAGCTTGACATCCCTAGGGCACCATCATGCAAGCTTGACGTCCCTAGAGCACCATCATGCAAGCTTGACGTCCCTAGAGCACCATCATGCAAGCTTGACGTCCCTAGAGCACCATCATGCAAGCTTGACATCCCTAGAGCACCATCATGCAAGCTTGACATCCCTAGAGCACCATCATGCAAGCTTGACATCCCTAGAGCACCATCATGCAAGCTTGACATCCCTAGGGCACCATCATGCAAGCTTGACGTCCCTAGAGCACCATCATGCAAGCTTGACGTCCCTAGAGCACCATCATGCAAGCTTGTCGTCCCTAGAGCACCATCATGCAAGCTTGACATCCCTAGGACACCATCATGCAAGCTTGACATCCCTAGGACACCATCATGCAAGCTTGACGTCCCTAGAGCACCATCATGCAAGCTTGTCGTCCCTAGAGCACCATCATGCAAGCTTGACGTCCCTAGGACACCATCATGCAAGCTTGACATCCCTAGGACACCATCATGAAATCTTGACATCCCTAGAACACCATAATGCGGGTCAGATGCCAGTAATAAAGGCAGTGCTCTCACTTGTTGCAGGTGCTGAGAATGTGGACTCGGGACGGAGTACTCCAGTATGACCAGATCTGTCCTAGTGTTTGTGGTTGCACCGTTTGCTCTCCAGCCCCTGACCCAGCATTCAAGGAGTCAAGTGATCTCAGTGCAAGCTTGTGTGCTGACTAGCCACAGAGCTAGGGCAGATGTTGCAGTGGAGAGACCTGCATCCTCTGTTGTTTCCTATTCCCCAAGGACAGAAAGTGAAAGGGAGTGATGCACTGCTTTGGGAGGCCTGTCTGTGCTGACCGGGGAGTACTGTGTCTCTGACTGGACCCATCTAGTTGACGTCTGTATGCATGTAGTACGCATGAGCCACGGGCAAGGAACTTGATAAGGGTGGGGTTGAGTTGGGGGAGGGGGTGGGGGCTTGCATCTTATTAGAAGGCCATCCATTTGTCTTCCCACCTCCACTGAAGACCTGGCGTGAAGACAAGACGAGAAAAATTATCCCTGTGTTTCCTTCCTCCATGGAACAAGTGTGCTAGAGTAACTGATGGTTAATTAACAGGCTGCTGAAATCGTGGAATTATGTTACCAAGATAACTTGTCCTGAGTCATCCAGTTTCACAAGCAGTAACTCAAATCTCAAAGACATCCAGTGTGTAGGAGAATGGGGTGGGTGCTGATCTTGACTGCCCGATGTTTGAAGGAATAGCTAGGGTAATTAATTCTCACCAATGACTTTTCATTGCTCTGAAGAAGTTGGATGAGATGAAGTAAAGAAAGGTTTGGGAGAAACAAATTTGGATGAGTCAGACTTGTAAATTGGGTGTTGACTTCTATACAAAGGATTTGTGATTTGCCTTATGGTTGAAAGGTTCTGAAACTGAATTTTGAATACCGTTTTGTAGCCAGTGTGCAAGTAAATTCTAGTTTCATCCTGATACACCTGGGGAGCTGTTGATGAAGATTTGCCACAGTAGTGCTATTGCAGCGTTTAAGAGAATGAGTGTACTGATGATGATGACTGTGGATTCACTGTATTGAGTACAAGCCCAGAGCATGACCACTGTGGTATCCAACCTTGGTATTCAAGTAAAGCCATGGTTGCCAGCTGGCTGTTACGCTGCCATCTTGATGTGTAGTTGCTGCCTTGTTTGCTGGCTGGTGAGACAGCTGTTCCTGTGAAGGCTGTCCAGTTATGCTCTCACAGGGACCTCTACTGCACTGGCTACTGGCTAACATTGTAGCTGCTGCCTTGGTGGTCAGCAAGCTAGGCAGCCACTGTATCCTAGGCCCTTGGTATGTAGGCACTTCCTTGGCTACTTGCTAACTACATAGCTACTGCCTTTGCAGTTAGCTAGTTAATCAACTGCTGTCTTGGTGGTTGGCCAAGCAGATGGCTGCCGCTTTGACAGCTAGCTAACTAGCTACATAGCTACTGCCTTTGCAATTAGCTAGTAAATCAACTGCTGTCTTGGTGGCTGGCCAAGATTGCTGCGCTTTGACAGCTAGCTAGCTAGCTACATAGCCACTGCCTTGGCAGTTAGCTAGTGAATCAACTGCAGATGGATGCTGCTTTGACAGCTAGCTAACAGCTAGCTATGTTGCCACTGCTCTGGGTGCTAGGTAGTTAGAGAGCAGCTGCTCAAGCAGATTGCCACCTGACCCTTGATACTGTCATCTTTGTTGGGGGTAACTTGCTTGGCAACCCCAGGAGCCCCCAAACCAGCAGGCAGATTTGTAAGTTGTACTTGCCTTGTGGGGTTGAACTGAAACCTGGAATAATCCGCTCCCAGGTCTGATTGAAGATTTTCCCCATGAAGGCAGAATCACTCCGCTTCAATGGATACACACTGTAGGATTGGCATGGGATAGCCCACCTTTGTGTATTTCTCCCCAGAGATTGAAGGATGAGCAAAATGAGAAACTGATAGGCAAGTGTGTAAGTATGCACACGCTCTTTGTATCAAAATAGGTTTTTCTGTGTTTGAAAAGCTTCAGGATGAATCATCTGAAGAGCATGTGGTAACAATCTAGAGCAGGTCTGGGGAGTAGGTTAGTATGTTCTTTGTACTGAGGTTGAGGTGTAGGAAATAGTTCCCTGTACCATGACCAGGTGGTGCTTTCGGTTGGCACTCCTCTGTCGTACCCAGGTCTGCAACTGTCTTCATTCATGATGAGAGTTGTGCCCCAAAGAACTCTTGTCTGCGAAGGGTTATGTTCATACTGTCTACCTCTCCATATTAGGTCAGCAGAATTCACTCCAGTATAAGTCATAGCCTGGTGATTCTTTTACTCCCTAGTCCCTGCAGCATGTTTTATGTGACAGTTCTGTTTTTACTGATGATGAGATGAAGGTTAATGTCCCCAACCTCCCTCAGGGAATGAAAGAACTGTTTGTTGCAAAGGG
This sequence comes from Theodoxus fluviatilis, assembly GCA_034096865.1. Taxonomy (NCBI): domain Eukaryota; kingdom Metazoa; phylum Mollusca; class Gastropoda; order Cycloneritida; family Neritidae; genus Theodoxus; species Theodoxus fluviatilis. The sequence goes on from JAWQFJ010002603.1 coordinate 23,611, forward strand.
AATTGGTCTCTGTATTCTTAAAATTACCTCCCTTATTTTTTTCATTCTAGCTTTCAGTGTTCGATTGTAATTATAATCTCTGTGAAAGAAGCTGCTGTGATTGAGTAAAGAACTTTTTTTTAAACCTCTTTCCAAATTCTGTGTTTGAAATCTGTTCTCAGTAGAGTTCTTAAATACATTAGCAATGTTTAATTCCTCTCCAGTGGCCCAATGTTGGCTGCATTGGCTGTGAATGATGCATTTTATCTGAAAATGTAGTAAAAGCCTTAAGTAGGGTGTTATTCCATTGAGCCGCTTGTTAGATCTTGGTGGGAAGAATGGAACAGATGCTTGACTGTGCCTGCTGATTGAATTGTAAATCTGTACTGGATGTTGACTCTTTCTCTGTGATGTCATTGTGGATAGTATTTTGTGTTTTCATGAGCTTAGGCCACAGGGATGCATGTCAGCCTAGCACACTTGGTATGAAATTTTAAACAATAAGGCCTGGATGAGAATTTGGTGTTTCTGACTCAAGTATTGAATTCTAGTTTTACTTTTTATATATTATGTCTCCATGCACATTTTTAATTTGTCCGAGCTTTACCCTTAACTAGTTGCTAAAGTGCCTATGTTGAACATGAGCTCGTATGAGATCTGTATGCATAACAAGATGCCTGTGATCTAGATGACCCATCACTTCCAGATGAAGTCAAATGCAAGGCTTTAACTCCTGCAAAATAGGCAGTGCTTAACAACACCTGCCATCTGTCTGCATGGTATGAGAATGCATCTTTCTTTACATCATCTCGACAGGGCAAAATTAATTTTTGGTTTGTAATGTTGACAAGTTGTCCATACTGCCGGTCTTCAATTGTGCAAGCATGCAGTCAACATTTTCAGTCGTGTCCTGTGTAATGTAGTGCTTAGAGGTCAGCATTTGGGTGAGAATTTGTGACTGTAATTTTGTACATTCTGAGTTTCTGTACAACACTGGCTGGATAGTTGGAGCAATGTGCTGCAGATCTCACTTGATAATTCCATGCTTTTGGTGTCCTACATCTTTGACTTTGTCTGTAGGGGGGAGGGGTTGTGGATGATCACTGTATTCCTTGTATGCTGGATGCAAGAGGTCTGTTTGCTGTCTCTCCATTTGTCAGATGTCTGCCCTGAAAATCTTTGATTTAGTAATCTTGTTCTGCCTCAGGAAGGTCTGCCGGTTTGGAAATAAAACTGCCATTTGAAGGTTTTGGACAATCTTGGATTGATGAGAAATACTCGTTTTTTTCATACAGACACCATTCTATGTCTGTCACTGTAGATAATGGGCATTATTCTAAAGTTCCGATTATCAATGTGGTAAGTTTTGAGTGAATGTCATTGCCAAGGCTAGTATTTCTTCCTGGGTTTAAGTCAGTTTCAGACAGTATACTGTGACTTTACAAATGCCATAAACTTGTAGATGACCTGTCATTCAGGCTTCTGGAGAAATGGAAAAACTGTTGCTTGTTTCTGCATCCTTTCCTTGTTTTTAAAAAATATTTTTCTGACATATACCAGTGACAACTCCCTTGGGCTTAATCTTTTTTTCCTTCTTCCCCCCCACCCCCACTTTTTTTCTTCTTCTTGGGGCTGCCTCTGGCTGAGCTACTGGAGCTGGCCCAGAAATCCCGGCAGCTAGGAATCACAGCTGATGAAGGGGCATTGAGTAGCCCCTGCTGCATATTGCACTACTAACTCGATCAAAACTAGAAACGCAATGCTCTGGACCAAGTAGGTAATCACTGGATCTGAGCAGTCAAGTATTAACTCCCCCTCACACCAACTGTGGAAATCGTAAAAGGTCACCTCATGAGTTCAAAGGTGACCAAGTGGTCACAGGTTTGGTGCCTGTTTGGTGTCCTGGAAATTTTGTGTGTCCTCCTCCATGGGGGCTCAACTCAAGAGAGAGAGAAACAGGATTCATGAAATATTTTTATACTTTCACATCTAGGATGTTTTTTGATCCTGTGCAAGTAAAGCAATGCTACTGACCTAACTGGCAACACTGAAGAGGCAGATGCTAGTCTCGGCTTGGAGGCTGCTGCTAGTGATCCAAGTGATGGCGTACCTGTATGCATGGATACAGTGTGAAAATGTGAAAACATGGACTACCCTAGAGCAACTGCATGTTGACAGTGTGTCCTACATTGTGGAAAGAGTGTTTTCAACATCATGCCCATTTGTTTCCATTGATGCAGCGGTTTGCAGCTTGTCACACCCATATTTTTAAAAGAGAATCATTCATCTATTTTCATGAATGACTTGCGTTTGACTTGAAGATTTTTAAGAGTTGGAAGGCAACCTGGATTAGCATGGAGCAAGTTTTTTTTCCGATGGACTCTGAGGAGATGGTGGAGGAATAGTACAAGACTGTGCAGGTGTCGTCACAGGTTCTGTTTTAATTTGGTAGTGTTCATTGTGCTAGTGGAAAGTGTATTCATCCTAGCTCAGTTTGGAGGATCTGGCTCTGCTTTCCAACCTAGCTATTGCCTCCCATTGTGTGTGTGTATGTTTGTGTGTGGAGACATCAAAGTACTGTAGTGTCTAAACCCATGCAACGCCATAATGCTTTTGACGGCTGCAAGAGCTGGCTGGCTGCTTGCAGATGTCCATATTTTACTCCCAAGATTGTATCTCTCACATCTAAACAAGAATATTACATCTTTTCAATTATGTCATTAATAAAGTAATTTATACCAAAGCCCTGTGGTTTTGTCGTTCTGTGTGGAGAGTGTTACACATTTCTGTTGTCATTTGATAAATTACCTCATTGTTGTGATCCAACTCCTAGGGATTCAAATTACGCTATGTGAAAAGACGAGCATTGATTGGGATCAGTTGTTCAGTATTTTGGACAAGAAAAGAGAATATCACATTTATATGTTATGTGTTTTTATACAGTTCTGTAACAAAACACATAATCCTGAAAGATGCACAAGCCCTTTTGAAGGCAAGTCCAAGTGAACTGTCAATAATGCATATATCAAGTTTTGCCTTGAATGTTGAAGTGCAGTAGGCCATTAAAAATAAGTCTGTAGAGATTCTACCCAATGTTGCATTGACACTGGCTTGCTTTAGGGCATGTCACTCCATGCCTATTTTGGTTACAGAGCGAGCTGATGGGCAGTGGATCTCAATCCTATTTCATAGTTCTGAGTGTGCTTAATATGTAACTGATAAGTGAATCGTCCTAGAATACATTGATAACAAGAAGGGCAAAGCCCATACGACTCACATGCTTGACCTTTACATGACCTTGACCTTCAGGTGACCTTCAAGGTCAAGGCCAATCAACTACACCTAGCAATGACATACACTAAACTAAGAAATGCTTTACACATTTTCCCTACCAATATACATGTGATCTTGACCCAAGGTCAAGGTCATCCAAGGTCATGCAACACAAAGCTGTTAATTCAAGACATAGGAAGCACAATGGTGCTTATTGGCACTTTCTACCATGAGATATGGTCACTTTTAGTGGTTCACTACCCCATTTTGGTCACATTTCATAAGGGTCAAAGTGACCTTGATGATATGTGACCAAATGTGTCTCGTGATGAAAGTATAACATGTGCCCCACATAATTATTAAGTTTGAAACAGTTATCTTCCATAGTTCAGGTCAAGGTCACTTCAAAATATGTATACAATCCAACTTTGAAGAGCTCCTGTGACCTTGACAAGGTCAAGTCACTATGTATTTTTTGTGAGGCCTTGTCATCCTACACCATCATGCCAAATTGGGTGTTGATAGACTTAATAGTCTCCGAGAAAAATCCAACGTTAGTTTTTTAAGGATTACAGGACGCCCAGACGCCCGGACGGACGCCCGGACGCCCGGACGGACGACACGGGTGATCTAGTATGAAAGTATAACATGTGTACTACAATGTTATGAAGTTTGGAAGAGTAATCTTACATAGTTCAGGGTCAAGGTCACTTAAAAAAATATGTATACAATCCAACTTTAAAGAGCTCCTGTGACCTTGACCTTGAAGCAAGGTCAATCAAACTGGTATCAAAAGATAGGGATTACTTTGCCCTATAAACCATATATAGGTCAGGTATCCAATCTCAAAAACTTCAGTCAAAAATGGGGAAAATGTGAAAAATGGCTGTTTTTTAGACGGCCCCTGCGACCTTGACCTTGAAGCAAGATCAAGTCACTATGTATGATTTTGTACGCCTTGTCATCATACACCGTCATGCCAAATTGGGTGTTGATAGACTTAATAGTGTCCGAGAAAAATCCAACGTTAAAGTTTGTACGGACGCCCGGACGGGCGAAAAGGGTGAGTACATAGACTCACTTTTGCTTCGCATGTGAGTCAAAAAGGCTGATAGGCCGTAATACACAATCCATCCATCCATCCTAAGCCACAAGCAGCCTGCACCTTCAGATGACAACACAAGGGGGTCTGTAACCGCGCAGGTAGAACATTTGACTTGCAGACACTCGCAGCTAATGGGTGCAGTGGTTCAAAGCTGCACAGATCCTAGAGTTGTATCCTTGGGCAAGGTGCTTCACCCACAGTGTCTGCTATGAGGAGTAAAACGGGTCACTGTGCCCTGCACAGTAGTGACGAGGGTGAAATTCCCCCAAAATATTTTCTCAAAAAGGACAAAAATGAAGTATACCATTATCAATGACAAAGATGGCAGTTTCATTTGTCAATATATCACCCATATCTGGGTCTTGAACTGCTCTATTCTATGCCTTCCTGATCTCTTGACCACAAGATCATTCATTAAACGGCACCCAAAGAAAACGCAGAAACAAAACACACACTTGCTTGTAACAACAGATTTGGTCAAACACACCACGTGATAAGACATTGAGAAGGAAAGGTGTGGCTATGTTCAGTTAGTGTAGGAAAACCGTGCAATGAGTCTTTCCCAACAAAGAATGAAGTGGCAATAAGACAAGATGTCATGATGCTAAACATGCTGGGGCTCTAGTCCAGTGGTTGATACAGGTGCTTGTCTGCAGAAGTTCATAGAGGCTGGCAGGAGCTATGTTCCAGACTGCATGGATCCTAGATGCGCACCCTTGGGCAAGATGCCAGACCTGCAATGCCCCTCCTACAGAGTAAAACCAGGTACAGGATGCTGGGCAAGATGCCAGACCTGCAATGCCCCTCCTACAGAGTAAAACCAGGTACAGGATGCTGGGCAAGATACCAGACCTGCAATGCCCCTCCTACAGAGTAAAACCAGGTACAGGATGCTGGGCAAGATACCAGACCTGCAATGCCCCTCCTACAGAGTAAAAACAGGTACAGGATGCTGCACAGTGTTGACCAAGGATGAAATCCCCCCCACCGCCAAGAAAAATTCCTTGATGTGACAAAGTTCAAATTAATTCTTACAAAGTCAGTTTAAATCCAGAGCTCAGTCATATATGAACAAGACTATGCCACATGGCAGTTGGCAAATGTTTTTATTAAAAGGTTAGATTTTAAAGCATGTATGTTCAGTTTGATAACAAACCTTTTTATTAAGAATATTTCAAATAACAAAAATTAAACTGTCAAGGAAGTGCAACTTTCAATAAACCTTCTCAAATCGTACTAAAACATTTGCTCATACAAATTGCAATGTCATATTCATTAAAGCCTTGTTAGCTTCAAAATAACTGGCAGATTCTCAATAGTATTGCAAACTTTCAAGGTCTATATAATGTAACACAAACTATATTGAAAATAATGTTTTCAAAAGCTGAAGCATTGAATGGAAAAATGTAAGTGAGCAGACTTTGTCTCTAGTCTGAGATCAGATGTAAAAATGCCCAACTAATGACGGAGACAGCAAGGAAAACACTCACCTATATGAACAAAGATTTCTCAATAGACTGATGTATATCTGTATTTTTCATGGGCATTTTGGATACCACTGAACGAGACAAACCGAAGACAGACAAGTTTAAATTATCAGCCTAATGAACTAGTATTAAGCAGTAGATAAAAAAACAAAGTGTTGATCTATTTGGAAGATGTAGGCACACAAAACTGCAAGTAGTACAGCCAAAACTGAAAGAATTTGCAATTGAATGGTGGAAAGTTTGGAACATGTCAAATAAAACTGTCCGTCAATTACTTATCAACAACTGGCTATAGGTGAGAAATCTAAGGGTTTTATCTTTTAGAGTGTTTCTACAAAATCATACACACTTAATCAGAATCATTCACATGTAATTTCCTTTTTTTCTACATGAAAAGTCAATAAGTATTTGTAGGGTAAGTTTTCAGTCTTACAAAGTCTATTTTGTCTATATTAGGCAAATATGGTTTTAAAAGTTCAGTGTGATCCATAAGAAATGAAAACACACAGATGCACGCGTACACACACACACGTACACACATGCATACACACGTACACACACACACACACACACATATGCACACACACACATAAACCTTGGGCAAAAGTTTCCCTAGGTAATCCAACAATCAAACAATTACAATGACAAAAAAGTTGGCAAATCTACGAATGATAAGAGTAGGGTCTAGCACAGGTTATAATCATTTTTTAAGTTACATTTGAAAGCTGTTAGTTGCTGCCCATGGTGACAGACAAAGTCTTATTCAACTGGTGTCAAAGTTCATCCGAATGCAGTGAGCACACTATTCATTATTAAAAGATACATTTAGAAGCAAACTAAGAAAAATTTAGTTTTGTCATCATGCACTTGTAGACCAAAATGCTTCCCCAATGTTGTAACATGCAAAATATGATACAAACCATTCAAATCTGACTGAAAAATACCATTTCATCAGATATACTATCATTTTATCTACCCATCAAACATGTACAAAAAACATATCTGACCCTGTCTGGTGTCTCTTTGAAGCCTCTTCAGCCATTTGGGGCCACCCCTCTACTGACAGACATGCAGCCAGGTGATTGAGTGGGGGTGGGGGTGGAGGTGGGGGATGGGGGGGTGGGTGGGTGGGAGATGGGGGGGTGGGGGTGGGTGGGGGGTGGGGGGAGGGCATAGAGGAAAAGGGAAAGAGAGGCATAGAGCAGCTGTTGCCATACATTATACACTAAGAGCTTCAAGGAATCAAAATATTCTCATGAATTAGGAACTACACATCTGCATTAGAAAGGTATCCAAGCAGTTTATTGCAACTTTGGGAGTTGAACTTGGTGACATGAAGACTGGTTAAATGTGGAGACAACTCGTGTCTAGCCGCACATGACTGAACTTGGTTGGTGATAAACCTACGCCGAGAGACAAAAAGTTGTTGAAGATAAAACCCAATATATAACAATTAGCACGATCTTCCTGCACTATTTCATAAATGCTCCAAAACTAGATGTTGCAGTAACACTGTCACCACACTCACCAAATACTGTGAACAAATCTCTAAGCTAGCCGAGTAGTGGGATATATTGCAGAAAGCAAATCAAAGTGTCCAACAGCAAAACTAAACAAAACATAACAAAGAGAGGTAAACAATACTGAAAACGCATGTATGTCAATAATCACCCGACCCCAAGTAGGTGAAGTCACAAAGGGTGGTAATATTTCCACAGCAACAGAGTCAATGTCCTAATTAAGTACAGAATAGGTAACACATTCCATCCATGAGGACAAACACAGTTGAGCAAGTCTATTCTCTACATCCATGGGAGTGAGGCAAAGGTGTAATTCTGCACTTCTGATGGAAAAGGAAGCGGAGATTCAAACCACACACTGAGGTCAATAAATACCTCATAGTCACTCATTTCCAAAATGGCCTCACACAACTTGCATGAAAACCTTCATTACATATATGTCTTTCCGTACTAGTACTAGTAGTAGTGACAATCAATAAAGACAGTTCCCAAAGGAAGGGAAATCAGTCATATCATTCTATACAAGCATTCACCAACAAGCTATGGTACCTCTACATTGTACCTCCATAAACTGTTGACCTGCATAGCAACCAGACAAATTGCTCAGTCTCACTCTCAGGCATCTCTGCTGAAAACCTTTCAATGTGAAGGACTTTGAGTAGGCAGTTGTCCTTGTTGAGCTCATGCATTCCCATGAAAATCTAACTTTGCACTGAGAGGGGGAAAAAAAAGGAAGTATACATTTCACTTCTTGTTCATTAGTCATCTCCTCTGATCAGGGTGTAGATCATCCTGAAAAAAGACATAAAAACATTGATATTAATTGATTTATTTTCAACTATTTGTTAAATTAGAGAAGAAAGCATGTCAACAACATAGACAATATCACTTAATATCATCATCATCATCATCATCATCATCATCATCATCATCATCATCTATCACTTGACACATATTCATTGAAAAGTTTAAATTCAACCAACCAGCCAACCAACCAACCAACCAACCAACCAACCAACCAACCAACCAACCAACCAACCCACCCACCCACCCACCCACCCACCCACCCACCCTCAAATTACGGCTTTTACAAGGTCAGCATCATGTTAATACAAAGCACAAATTTTTACAACAAAAATTATGGAAATACCCTCTTGCCAGATGACACATAACCAAAGATTTTGAAAGCTGATTTATATACTTATAGAAAAATAAGTTGTGTAATGAGAAAAAACAACAACAACTGAAAAGTGCACCAAATGCCCTCCTCAAGATTATATTCTTAGTAAGTTCCAACAATAACAATAAGGTTTTACCAACAAAGAGACACAGACATCATATTCATTCCATTTTTTATGGCCTAATGTAACACTAGTCATTAAAAAGTTTCATATAGCTAACTATGGATTTGGCATCTCATAAGTTGAAAACTTTCAAAGATTTTACAAACACTTGGACTTACCAGTACAGGTAGATGAAGAAGAAAATGAGATGAACTCCAAGACGTATCAGGCTTTCTCTCATGTAGACTTTCAGCTGCTGTCTATTGTGAATTTCAGTGGGGTCAAACATTCCAATGTCACCAGATGGCTTAGTGAAAAATCTGAAACAGAAGACAGTTCATGGTAACATCAGTGAACAAGCTGAACTGCAATGCTGAATGTGCCCTTTGTGCATTCATAATGCAATATACAAGCAAATAACATTCTTTTGTCTGTGTACTTTTGGGGGGCACAAAGCCACTACTTCGGTTTCTGTTAATCTACTGACACTTTACTTATAGGTTTCTTTAACTTCCTGGACACATCAACAGAGGTGACAGGCCATTGAATGAATCTCATTAATCCATCCATCCATCCATCCATCCATCCATCCATCCATCCATCCATCCATCCATCCATCTCTTGCTTGAAAAATTAAAAACAGCCAATACTCCCACCAAAAGTCATCCTCTCCTGAAAAAAATTTACTTCACAAACACCCTGAAAAGTTTGCCTAGAACTGTCTAAATCCTTCCAAGTCCTGTATTAGGCAAGAACAGAGAGCAGAGGAGAACTCACAAGAGGATCTGGTATGGGGAATTACCAAAGATGCACTTCCTACAGGATAGCAACTTGTTTCAGAGTCTGCAGAAAACCTGGATTGAGGAGTGATGCCCTGAGCATCCACACAGCATTTAGCTTTCCTTCAACTTGAGCAAGGCAACACCAGGGCTTGCTGCTAGCAGTCGTCCCCAAGCAGTTTCACATCCCATCCTTGTGAATCACTACCCTCATACACAACTCTCACACAGAGACCAAAACATGCTGTAAAGTTCTTTTATATGCATGCATGTGTGTATGTGTGTGTGTGTGTGCATGCATGTATGTGTGTGTGTGTGTGTGTGTGCGTGCCTGTATGTGTGCCTATGCGTACACGTGTGTGCATGTGGTTGTGTGTACTTGAGTGCATGTGTGTGTGTGTGTGTGCCTCATTGACGATGCCGAGAACCCAGCTAATGACCCCTTGTGGCTGAACCACTCACTTGTAGGCCAGCCAAGCACCCAGGGGGCAGTACAGCATGAAGAGGTACCAGTGTCCAGTAAGCAGCAGGAACAGGGACAGGGAGTTTGAAGCCACCATCTCTGGAAACACCCACTGAAAAAGGCAGTAAGTCAGCAAGTCACACACTCAGCAAGGCAGGCACTCAGCAAGCCAGGCAGTCAGCAAGGCAGGCAGTCAGCAAGGCAGGCAGTCAGCAAGTCAGGCACTCAGCAAGCCAGGCAGTCAGCAAGCCAGGCACTCAGCAAGCCAGGCAGTCAGCAAGGCAGGCAGTCAGCAAGGCAGGCACTCAGCAAGGCAGGCAGTCAGCAAGGCAGGCAGTCAGCAAGGCAGGCAGTCAGCAAGTCAGGCAGTCAGCAAGTCAGGCACTCAGCAAGCCAGGCAGTCAGCAAGCCAGGCACTCAGCAAGCCAGGCAGTCAGCAAGGCAGGCAGTCAGCAAGGCAGGCACTCAGCAAGGCAGGCAGTCAGCAAGGCAGGCAGTCAGCAAGGCAGGCAGTCAGCAAGTCAGGCAGTCAGCAAGTCAGGCAGTCAGCAAGGCAGGCAGTCAGCAAGGCAGGCACTCAGCAAGTCAGGCACTCAGCAAGGCAGGCAGTCAGCAAGGCAGGCAGTCAGCAAGGCAGGCAGTCAGCAAGTCAGGCAGTCAGCAAGTCAGGCACTCAGCAAGCCAGGCAGTCAGCAAGCCAGGCACTCAGCAAGCCAGGCAGTCAGCAAGGCAGGCAGTCAGCAAGGCAGGCACTCAGCAAGGCAGGCAGTCAGCAAGGCAGGCAGTCAGCAAGGCAGGCAGTCAGCAAGTCAGGCAGTCAGCAAGTCAGGCAGTCAGCAAGGCAGGCAGTCAGCAAGGCAGGCACTCAGCAAGTCAGGCACTCAGCAAGGCAGGCAGTCAGCAAGTCAGGCACTCAGCAAGCCAGGCAGTCAGCAAGGCAGGCAGTCAGCAAGTCAGGCAGTCAGCAAGGCAGGCAGTCAGCAAGTTAGGCACTCAGCAAGCCAGGCAGTCAGCAAGGCAGGCAGTCAGCAAGGCAGGCAGTCAGCAAGTCAGGCACTCAGCAAGTCAGGCAGTCAGCAAGGCAGGCAGTCAGCAAGGCAGGCACTCAGCAAGTCAGGCAGTCAGCAAGGCAGGCAGTCAGCAAGTCAGGCAGTCAGCAAGCCAGGCACTCAGCAAGGCAGGCAGTCAGCAAGTCAGGCACTCAGCAAGTCAGGCAGTCAGCAAGTCAGGCAGTCAGCAAGTCAGGCAGTCAGCAAGTCAGGCAGTCAGCAAGGCAGGCAGTCAGCAAGGCAGGCAGTCAGCAAGTCAGGCACTCAGCAAGACAGGCAGTCAGCAAGTCAGGCACTCAGCAAGCAAGCCAGGCAGGCAGGCAGTCAGCAGGTCAGGCACTCAGCAAGTCAGGCACTCAGCAAGTCAGGCAGTCAGCAAGGCAGGCAGTCAGCAAGTCAGGCAGTCAGCAAGTCAGGCACTCAGCAAGTCAGGCAGTCAGCAAGGCAGGCAGTCAGCAAGTCAGGCAGTCAGCAAGGCAGGCAGTCAGCAAGTCAGGCAGTCAGCAAGTCAGGCAGTCAGCAAGTCAGGCAGTCAGCAAGGCAGGCAGTCAGCAAGTCAGGCACTCAGCAAGGCAGGCAGTCAGCAAGGCAGGCAGTCAGCAAGGCAGGCAGTCAGCAAGGCAGGCAGTCAGCAAGGCAGGCAGTCAGCAAGGCAGGCACTCAGCAAGGCAGGCAGTCAGCAAGTCAGGCAGTCAGCAAGTCAGGCACTCAGCAAGACAGGCACTCAGCAAGGCAGGCAGTCAGCAAGTCAGGCACTCAGCAAGGCAGGCAGTCAGCAAGTCAGGCAGTCAGCAAGGCAGGCAGTCAGCAAGTCAGGCACTCAGTAAGTCAGGCACTCAGCAAGTCAGGCAGTCAGCAAGGCAGGCAGTCAGCAAGTCAGGCACTCAGTAAGTCAGGCACTCAGCAAGGCAGGCATGTGTGTGTGGTGTTTGTGTGTGTGTGTGTGTGTGTGTGTGTGTGTGTGTGTGTGTGTGTGTGTGTGTGTGCGCGCGCGTGTGTGCGTGTGTGTGTGTGTGTGTGTGTTGTGTGTGTGTATGTAGTGTCAACAGATTTGCAAATGTAAAAGCCTCAATCCATCAAAAGTATGAGATAATACCTGTGTTTGTAGAGCTCTTGGAATTCAAAGTACAAATTGATGAGATCAAAATGAACATGGTATTGCAGCTTAATTCATACAATGAAGATGTTTGCAGGACTGATTACACTTGGAATGCTTTAATAAAAACATTGTCAAAAACAAATTTTAGAAATTGCTTTGCTACCACTGTTATCGAACACAAATTGCAAGGTAATGTAAATTGTAGATGAAGCTCACAATTCTTCAATGCAAACTAGGTTACATGGCAAAGACACAAATCAAACTCATTATTCACAAACATTGTTTATCAAACTATAGTCAATCAATGAGGTTTTGTTTAAGACTATTATTTCATCACATTATTATCAACAAATGGTTCCTGACAAATTATACACAACACTGAAGTGTCAAAGCAACACAAAGCCTTGAATGCATTAACAAATGTCAACAGACTGATGCGAAATATGAAATAAGGCATATATGCACTATCTTTCACTTTCAGGATGCACAACACAAAAGGAGCTCAACACAAATGGAGCACAACTGGTGACTAGATGTCAGCTTCCATGACGCAATCAGCAACATCAACTCACTTTGTTCAGCTTTTCACAACAGGAAGTTGCATTCAGGTAGTCACACTCCAAGTCTGAAAGTGTTATGATCTGAGACGCAGAGTCAAGGTCATGGCAGCTTCCTTCTGCTTTATATACATGTACACACCTGTCATGGCAGCTTTTTTCAAACTTTACATACATACATGTACGAACCTTTCAAGATTATCAAACTGTTACAAAAGTGTATGTGTAATACTGGGGGGGGGGGGGGGGGGGGAGGGGGGTGGTGGAATGACCCTATAGGAGCGCTTAGAGATCAGCCGAAACGTGAGAGCGGGAGGGGGGGGGGGGGGGGGGGGGGGAGGGGTGGTATTCACTGCTATTGAAATCGGGAGAATTCAAAGCCTAATCGGGAGGTCGGAAGATGCAGGCCTAAATCGGGAGTCTCCCGATTTTTTGGGGAGAGTATGCAGGTCTGTTTCTTCTGTAAAACACTTCCAGCTATCTTCTCTCTTCCTCAAACTTCTCACCCATTGCAGACCAGCACTGTTTGTGCTCATGTCATCTCAAGGTTTTTCTGCCATGTCTGATTCCAGCAAGAAATTATCTAGTCTTCCAACAATGTTTTGTACTAGCTGCAACAAGAAGCTAAAAACTGGTCAGAATAATGTGTGGCAATATTCACCACAAAACCATTTTAGTCATGCAACTAAATCCTCTAGTGCAGTTTGTAGGAAACAAAGATTGCCAACTCTTTGAATGAACAATTTCATACTGGTGATGATCCCCAAGCTGCATTTCCGAACTAGTTTTGCAAATATCTCCAAGAGAAAACAGGAAGGTGATACTTTGGCTGTTAATGTTATGAATGTCGGAATGACGTTGGCCTCTTCAAAATTTAAACCATCCAAGTTTTCTTTTTTTGCTTTTTGTTGTTGTTGTCTTCCTTCGAAATCAATTGAAATAATTCAAATTCTTGCGGCGAGATAATATATTTTTTATATCTTCCTCATTCGATCTAGCCGAGGATGTTACACCAAGTTTCGTGTATGTACACAACACTTGGTTTCAGAAAAAGGTAACTTTGTTAATAGAAGGTGCTCCGACATCCAAACAATGGTATGAACTGAGACTCGAAAAAGATCAGAGTGGAAAATCGCTCGTTGTTTGCCAAGAAAACACTGTGTCGTGTGTTATTACTGTTAAATCCTGATAACGGACATAGTAATGACTGATGCCGTTAATGGCTACTAGTAGTAGTACTACTACTACACTCACCCAGAGCGGAGATAATGCAAAGTTTAGTTGCATTGAAAAAGATGTGTAAATGCAAGGATACAAAGTAGACACTAAGGAAAAGAAGAGCCCCTTCATCGCAAAGGGCGTAGATGAACAGCGGCACGTCGAGACCCATTCTCACGATTCTGAAAAAGCTCGAATCGTTCTCTCGAAGTCGACAACAAATAATCGTTGAATGACAAATGACGATTTAGAGTTATCTCGACGAAAAGAGCCCGTTGGAGGTTGAGGAGTTCATTTGCTCAAGGGAAGTAACTTCGGCAGCAAATAGTTTTGTGACTGTTTTGCAATGGATCCTATGTATCTAGCTTACAGTTACTTTCGACGCCGAAAGTTTCAACAGTGTGTCGATATTTGCTCTGGATTACTGGAAAAGAATCCGTACGATCAGGTACAGATATATGGGTTCATTATTTATCATTGTAAGAGAGATTGCATGTTTATTCACGTCACAGCAACGCCAAATGCTGCAGTTGCCTAGTACCAATCTAATCAGACTAATGCCTAGCTTTGCGGCATTAAAAACCTTCGAATCACAAATGAAAAAAGGGTAAGAATTCCGCAGCCAGGCGCCACTCTGCCCACTAAAAATCGCAGATCCTGTGTCCGTACGACGTTGTCCTACTTCAGCAACTTGAACCCAGCAATGGAGTTACGTTTATGATAGGGATGTTTAAAATTTAGAAAACGACGTTTCTGACATGATCTGCACACTTTGCCCGAATTATATTATAAAAGTGTAATTCACCCGTCCCATGTCTACATTATAACTCATACTTGGCGCCTGGCTGCGGAATTTTCACACACATACACACACACACACACACACGTACACACACACACACACACACACACACACACACACACACACACACACACACACACACACACACACAAACAAACAAACACAACCTCCATTTCCTCAGTTCTTGCCTCCCCCTCCCCCTTCCCCCCTCCCCCCTCCCAGCATTATTAACAATGCCAGTGTCATTAAAACAATGAGCATGCATTAAATAAATGCACAAAATACTTTGTTGGTCAGAAAGGATGTTGTACCCTTTAGATAGCTCTGATCGAACACTGCCTAAAAGTTTACCCAATTTTTAAAAATAAGTTATATATGATAGTTGATGTGGTGATGGTGATGGTAGGTGGTGGTGGTGGTGGTGGTGGTGGTAGTGGTGGTCATGATGATAGTGATGATGTATCATCTGATTGATCACTATAATAAAATATACTGCTGGAAAGGAGAGTTAAAGGGATATATGTCATGTAGATTGACATTGCTTTTATCTATGATTTGAATTTTGAGGACCTCTAAACAAAATGTACGTGCTCATGTATACATGTATCTTGATAAATTTATTCTGGTAAATCATCTGCATTACTTAAAAAAAAATCTTTCCCTGCAGTCAGCATGGTGTCTAAAGACAAGGGCACTGACTGCCCAGGTATACGTGGACGAGGTGGACTGGGATGAGGAGGGAATTGCAGAGATGCTGATGGATGACAATGTCATTGCCAGTGTGGCAAGACCCGGGACGTCCCTCCGCGTTCCTGGCACTGCCAAGGGAGGTCCCAGTCAGGGCATCAGGTGAGAGGAACTAAGGCAGTCTGGTTGGCAAGCACCTCGGCTTATAAAATCAGATTTCTGAGAGAGAGAGAGAGAGAGAGAGAGAGAGAGAGAGAGAGAGAGAGAGAGAGAGAGAGAGAGAGAGAGAGAGAGAGAGAGAGAGGGAGAGAGGGAGGGAGGGAGGGAGGATTTTCTTTTTATTTACTTGAGAAGACCAGCGGAGTTTGAGTGGTAAGACATGCATAGTAGGTAAGTATGCATCATGGGTTTAGTTTGAATGTTTAGTGAATTGAATTTAAATTGAAATTTAAGTTGTCTTCCAACTGTTTTTTTTTAGGAAGCAGGGTAATGCATTGTAATTTGTATGCATGAAATAACCCAACTTTTCCCCCACCTAATGGCCCCATTCCCACCCAACAGTTCTGTCCCTCATTACTCTCCCTTTTTACCCCACAGCTGAAAAGAAAAGACTGACATTTTGGTGAACATAAAAATAAATAATGGTAGAACTCTTGTGCTTGTAGAGATAGTTTGTAAAGTGTCACCTGACACTTGAGCTGTTTTGATCCAGTTTGGTTTAAGCATTATTTTAGTTTTTAATCTTCAGAGAAGCAGGTGTAATGGCCTGCTTCTTTAATGATATGAATTCACTCAGTCACAGTGCCATACTCTGCTCCTAGCCAGCAGTGAAGGGGTGGATTCACTCTTGAGTTTCCCTACTAGAACCAAGATGGTAACATGATCCCTAAATTAAGACGTAAACTGAACACCATGGATTTCTGGGAAGATCCCACAGACATCACAACTTTCATTCTTGTTGGCACGTAAATACGTTTAACCAACAGGTGCATCAATCGATGTTCACCTATGCATTCATGCACAATCATGCACACATTCATACCAGACAAAGTGACAAGACAGGGTCGCAGCAATTTTCCTCGATCAACATAACTTTTCTCCCATCTCTCCCGCCCCTGGGATTGAACCACGGCACAGCGCCTCGCTGCAAAGCCCAACGCCTTAGCATGCTGGACCATCTACACCTCCCAAAAAAGAGGCTATCAATAGCCCAGCAGAGGCTTCGGGTTGGCTTTGAACTCATGAGGGCACAAGAGGAGAGCACTGGGAATTTTCCTCGATCAACATAACTTTTCTCCCATCTCTCCCGCCCCTGGGATTGAATTAAGGATGATCAATAGAAAAATGCAAGAGTGAGTCCACTCCTTCACTGGCAGCTAGAGTCAGCATGAAAAAAATTAGAAGGTCTCCCCCCCCCCCCTCCTACCCCTAAAAAAAGTTGTTATGCTGAACTGACCAACCCTTCTTTCTTTTTTGTTGTTGACTCTAAACTTTTTCCCATCATGCCCAAAAGAAAGAAAGAAAGAAAGAAAGTATTTGACTGTAAACAGCAAACTGCATGCTTACCATCTTTCCTGCCCTTTGAGCACTCTGGGAATCCACTATTTAAGTTATTATTTTTAATCTTCAGTGAAAGAAAGTTGGTTTATGTTCAATCTGGCCTCTTCTAAAACTAAAGGAAAAAAAGAGAGAAAAAGAGAGAAAAGTTTAGGTTCACCTACCAATCCTATATTTTTGGGGTCATGATACCCTAACCACATCTTTTCTGTGTGTGTGGCCTAAGAGTAAGAGGCAGAGTACGTTGGTATGGGACATCATGTTTCAATCTCTAAATTAGTGAACTAGAACAATAGAAGCTATTGTTATACCTGCTTAGAGAAACAGTTGTTAATGTTGAAGTTCCTGCTATTGTTACAATGTTAGTGATTGTATTTGTACTGATGTGTATGACTGACTGCCATGAATGCCATTTTCTGCCCTCCTCAGGCCCATGTCACAGTCGGGCCGGCCCCTGAGCGGCTTTGTCAGGCCAGGGACGCAGTCTGGGAGGCCTGGCACCATGGAGCAAGCCATCAAGACTCCTCGCACCGCACACACTGCCCGCCCTGTCACCAGCGCCTCTGGCAGATTCGTTCGCCTTGGCACTGTGAGCGCTCCATTGTTCCATCTGCCTTGTGTTGTTGTAGATTGCCGCAGCAGACAATAGCTTGACACCCAATTCCAAACATTGTACTCTCGCCCTTCTTGCCATTCCAGGACTACCCCTTGCTGCCAGTGAAGGCGTGAGCTAGCTATAAAGTTTCCTACTTAATCCCATTGTTCTTAATTGAGTGACTATGTGAGAAACAGTGGGCTGCTCTGCTCCAAGTTGGTCGACACATTATGGTTAAGTTTGGAACATCGAGTTTGAAGCAGAAGACTTAGAGTACTAGCTAAGGCTTAGCTGGCAGCTGGGGGCAAAGTGGGAATGACGGCAAGTGGCAGAGATTGGTGGTGTGGGACATCAAACAGTAAGATTTCCTTTATAATTTGTTTGATGAAGATGATGAAATGTTATCATCGGTGCTTGTAATGCATTTTTACACGTTATATTGTGCTTGATATATGCCAGAAGATGATGCAAACCTGTGCCTGCTGTGTAAACTGGCATTAATCCCACTTCAAATACCCTTGCTGCAGATTTGGAAGTACATTACTTGTCTTTGATGTATTTGTAAATGTTGTGTAGCATCAGAGATTGCTTTTCTCTGAAAAAATATCTAGTTGGTTTTACTTTGAGGTGATGGATGTTTATTCCAGCAGACTTGCTCACTGAAGTTAATGAGTGAGAACTGTTTCGAAACCATCCGTCACTGTTACAGAATAATAAGTACAAACAACAATCAGATTCTACATGCAGCTCTGGTGGGTAGCCTACTTGTATATATATGTATTTCAACTGTTGTAATGCTACCACTCTTCATGATAGAATACAGGCATTGCTGTGCTTACTTGCAGGCATCCATGCTTTCATCACCTGATGGTCCTTTCATCAACCTGGCAAGGTTGAACTTTGCCAAGTACGCTTCAAGACAGAATCTTGCCAAAGCCCTCTTTGAGTACATCTTCCACCATGAGAATGATGTCCGAAATGTAAGTGCCATGAGCATTGGTCATGAAGCTTTGGACATTCATTTCTGGTTGTATCCATGCACTCTATGTACATGTACAGTTTGTGGATGGCAGTTGAAAGTCTTTCACCAGAGTAGTAAGGGAAGGCGTTTTTAGCCTCTCGCACAAGAAATGGCAGCTTTCAGTTTCACCATAACTGTGTACCTATGTGTGACGTAATTGGTTGGTGTGTATATGGATAATCTTTATCACCATTGACTATCATATACTACTATCCACAAGGTTTTCATCCAAAACCCAGTCACCATGTTTCTGCAACCATAAATAATGTAAAAAGGGGAGAAACAACAACAAAAATAGACAACTGAGGAGCAAATTCAATTTCAATAATAAGTTTAATCAATAATAACCATCAAAAGAAAAGCCCAACCCAAAAATGGCCACCCCAAAACAATAACACACTCCAGACTTCACACGAGCCCAATGTAAACACTCGCTCGCCCCAAGCGGGCGGGGTTTTACCGGCTTCTCAGAAGCGGCTCGGGCTCGGCCAATCACAGCAGCCGCTGAGGCTGACCTGAGCTCCGAGCCATAATTAGCATACAACAACAGCACGCTGTCCTGCTTGTGAATGGGTTCACTCTTACAGTGACGGAAAAAGGCGTTCTCGCTCCGCTAACACGGTAGCGGCAGAAAGAAGATAAAGTGACAATCAGTAAAACTCAATTCTCCAGACAAGAATTAGTTCAAGCATACAGTGGCTCAAAGTTCCAATCGTGCCTTCTTGCAGCAAGGCAGGGGATAGCGTCTCTACTAAACCTTCTGCTCAGGCTTACTTGGATAGCGTCTCTACTAACTGTCCAGATTGGTTTGACAACCACTTACTAATAGGCACTTCAGCAACACTAGGATCACAGTTCATCACGAGTTCAGCTGTCGACCTCGACGGGTAAAGATTTATAAAAAAGCCAATGCTTACCAAAGTTGTCTCTCTTTCCACAAGAAGACACACACATAAATCCGACTCAGCCAACCCTCTGTATCCTCAGTGTTTGGAGCGCTTGAGGTTCCGACCTCAGGCCTCCCGGTCTCAGTAGCGTCTCTGGTAATCCGGATGAGAACAGTCCTCTCACCCCCCTTCAGTAGGTGGCTCCAGGCACCCGGGCTCCTCCCAGCAAGTGGTCCCCAGTAGGTCGAGTCACTCCGGCGACTCGAGGATTTCCCCAGCAGACAAGCGGCAGATGTCCGGCGATGGCAGCAGCAACAATCGGTCCAGGGATGACCTGCCTACTCCAACCCTAGACAAAAGCTTTACTCACTAGACCCGTGACTACTCTGGCGAGTCACGCTATCGCACAGCACGGTGCGTTACAAAAGAAAGCGAGGAAATGTTCTATAGGCAGAGCGTCTATCAATTGACCTTGACCCCTCCTAACATTCCTGACCTCTACTATGCGGTCATAGGCGCGTGCCTACCGCAATCCACACGCCTAGCGTGTTACGCGTCAACCTACGCGTATAGGTGAGGACAAATTCTCTTACAGGGCACATCAGAGAATTATAGACTGCTCCATAGCATCTTTTATGTTTACTCCTGAGTCCTGACAAAGCAACTTATGCTCAGCGACACATAGCACATAAGTCCAACACCTAGTATCCTGTACTCATTTGCTTCCTAGAAGGCAATACAGATACGACAGAAGGATAGTACCCACTACAGATCCTCCCTTAATTCCTATCACTCTCATAGACGTGATAATCATGGAATTAAACTGACAAAAGAGTAAGCCCCTTAGGCTCTCTAAGAAATGACTGAACGAATCAAGGAAATCAAGGAATCTGGAAGAGACAAAGGCATGTGTCACACACGGTAACCACAATCGGCCCACTCTCACTCATCATTCATTCAGCGGCATGGCCCAGAATCGAGAATGATGAAAAACACGCCCTAACGTGGCGTTATTCAGAGAAACCCATTTGTTTTACCCTCCCCGTTAATCTTGAGTGGCGCATTCCCTTTTTCCCATACCTTTTCACAGAGCAACTCGATGGCGAAACAAGAGATAAGTTTTTTCCCGCCCAACTCCCATTCAACGGTTCAACATCATGGCGTTTCCCCCCTCTCCCAATTAATTCCGATTAATTTACAACCCAACCAACATACCTCATGCAGATTCTTGAAAACGATGGTCGTCACCCTCGCAGTGGTGCCCAACAGCGACTAGGTGCTAGCACACGCATGAGGCGGCATGCCTACACACGTGCCTATAGCGGAGTGCGCTAACGACACATCTGCTCGCTCAAACAGCAAGCGGTGAAGTGACTCCAGAAGGCGCCAAAACGCTTAACGGCCAGCGTCCTCGATCTCATTAGCCAATGAAATCACTCGATACCTCTGATCACGAGGTCATAGCACGCGGACAAACACGTGCGGGGACAAAGTCCACGGACTCATCTCCGTGACCTTAGGAAAAGAACATTCTATCAACCCCCCTGTTCACGGTGAAAACACCCTCCCACCCTCCAGGCGGGTAGTAACCGGCCGTGCCCTCTGACCCAAGTTACTAAAAATAACGCCCAGCGTCCGTCCTTAACGTACCAGTCAAAGACAATTGAACAATTTAGGATTCTTTATTCTTTCCTTTCTCTTCCCTTGCGCAATCTTGCGACACTATGTCTATATATATTAGTCTTTCTTCAGAGAGCAGCTGTGTCCACACGTTGAATTTGCTTGATAAGTAACTAGTCCATCGCCCTCCAGTTTCATCCTTGAACAGTTCATGTTTGTAAGATCTTTATTGGACTATGATACTCTTTTGCATTTACTACATTCAAATACTGCACATACACTCCTGTGTGCAATTTGTTGCTGTGGTTTTCACGGACATTTAGCGGTTTGTGTGTGTGTTTGTGTAGCAGTGACTTAGACTGTGATGCTACCAGGGTCACGCATGTTTGAAGATCAGCACATGTGGTAACTAGGCCTTGATAGGACTGGAAATCATGTTGCTGCTGCCCAGTGTCTGTAACAGATCATTTTAAAGGAACTGTACTCCTCTTCCAGGAACTAACTCCTACTAAAATGCCATCTTGTTGGTGTCTCACTAGACCATGACGATATATCTTAATGAAGTTCTCTCAGACTACGGCGCTGGGTGTCCCCAGGCACTGGAGCTGGCTGCGCTGGCCACTGAGAACGTCAAGTTCAAGGACTGGTGGTGGAAAGTGGCCCTGGCCAAGTGCTACTACAGGTCTGTGTGATATATTGATTGGTCAAGGTCTTGCTGGAGACAGTACACTTCTCATTGGTAGGCCAAAGAAAAAATAGTTGTGGTTGAGGAAAAATAGGGCCAGTAGTAGAAGAGGCCAGATTGAACACACATCACTGTTTCTCTTTCACTGAAAAAAATGATTTTAAAAAAAGCTTAAATAGAAGATTTTCTGAGTGCTCATAAGGCAGGGAAGATGGGACAGCATGCAGTGTGTTGATTACCATAGATTTCTTCCCCTTTTTGACTCACATGCGAAGCAAAAGTGAGTCTATGTACTGAGCCGTGTCGTCCGTCCGTCCGGGCGTCCGGGCGTCCGTCCGTCCGTAAAAAACTTAAACGTTGGATTTTTCTCGGAGACTATTAAGTCTATCAACACCAAATGTGGCATGATGGTGTATGATGACAAGGCCTCAAAAAACATACATAGTGACTTGACCTTGCTTCAAGGTCAAGGTCACAGGAGCCATAAATGTGGTCTCAAAAACAGTCATTTTTCACATTTTCCCAATTTTCTCCCACGTTATTGAGAATGGCGACCTTAGCTACAAGTGGTATATAGGTCAAAGCAAGCCCTATCTTTTGATACCAGTTTGGTTGACCTTGCTTCAAGGTCAAGGTCATAGGAGCTCTTCAAAGTTGGATTGTATACATATTTTGAAGTGACCTTGACCCTGAACTATGGAAGATAACTGTTTCAAACTTAATAATTATGTGGGGCACATGTTATACTTTCATCATGAGACACATTTGGTCACATATCATCAAGGTCAAGGTCACTTTGACCCTTATGAAATGTGACCAAAATGGGGTAGTGAACCACTAAAA
Organism: Theodoxus fluviatilis; assembly: GCA_034096865.1. Taxonomy (NCBI): domain Eukaryota; kingdom Metazoa; phylum Mollusca; class Gastropoda; order Cycloneritida; family Neritidae; genus Theodoxus; species Theodoxus fluviatilis. Next base: position 46,120 of record JAWQFJ010002603.1, read on the forward strand.
GTGACTATATCTCATGGTAGAAAGTGCCAATAAACACCATTGTGCTTCCTATGTCTTGAATTAACAGCTTTGTGTTGCATGACCTTGGATGACCTTGACCTTGGGTCAAGGTCACATGTATTTTGGTAGGAAAAATGTGTAAAGCATTTCTTTGTGTATGATGTCATTGGTAGGTTTAGTTGTTTGACCTTGACCTTGAAGGTCACCTGAAGGTCAAGGTCATATAAAGGTCAAGGTCAAGCATGTGAGTCGTATGGGCTTTGCCCTTCTTGTTCTATTTGATCAGTAAGTGCATGTAAAGAAGTTTCTTGGGATTGAATACGGGGTTTGGCCACATGGATTGGGCCAGTTCATCCAGGGTGGCGGGAATGCAGGGATGGATCTGAATGATCTGACCCTGTCCTGAGACCCCTTGGGAACCTCTGTGGCGGCTTGGAGCTACTGGAGCAGGCCCCAAGAAACCTGGCAGCCAGGGTTTCCTGCTGATGTGGGGGGCATTGAGCTGCTGCAGCCATATGCTACACTTGCCAGGGTTTTGATGGAATGAAAAGCTTCCCGCACAGAGCAAAAATCATGCAAGGGGACAGTAACAGTTCTAAGCCCTCCAATGGGGACTGATCTGATGATTTGGTGGATAACGTCTGAGTGCTCTGATGAGTGGACTACAGAGCTGTGGAGGTCTTTGAGTTTTTAGTTGTTACCTTTCTAGTATTTACTTGTACATTTCCATTGATAGATGCGATGAAATGAAAATGTATTGAAGGTAAATCACAGTTTTTTCATCTGATTTTTCCACTCAGAGGGTGTGAGGGGGTAATATATTTCTGAGAGATTCTTTGGTTGTGTGCTCTGCTTTTGCCACACTTTGCAAGTTTCTTGAAAAAAGGAAATATACAAAACTAACAAAATTTGTTAGATGAACTCTGATATAAACTTTTGGCTAATATTTCATTTTCATGTTAGCATCCAGTAAATGACCTAATTGTTTGGCATACTTTCTTTTTAAAAATCCAGTGCAATCTCATTTGATATATTGTTAGCAGGAACTATATTTTTTGGACATGAAGTTTGGAAGAGGAGTCTCATTCTCTGTGTGCAATGCGGGCCTTGCTGCAGACTAGGCATGTACCGTGACGCCGAGTCGCAACTCAAGTCGGCCCTGAAGCAGCAGGAGATGGTGGACACCTACCTGTACCTGAGCAAGGTGTACATCAAGCTGGACCAGCCCCTCACAGCCATCGATGTCTACAATCAAGGCCTGCAAAAGTTCCAGGGAGAAACAACTCTTCTGACCAGCATTGCCCGCATCCATGAGGTGAGGTTTTCTCTCTGTCTTGCATCTCCTAGTGGCATTGTACAAGCTCCTCAAGTATTTCCATTTACCCTTCTAACTCTAATTCATTCCAAACAACAACAAATAATTAGTAAGGATTACCATGAAGAACCCCGTGATTAGCGAACATATCATGATGCCGAATTATGAAAAATTATATAAATTTGCATTTATGTTTGTCTGTAACGTTCACTGAAGAAGGGCGTGTGCCCGAAAGACTTTGATTTTGGTGTTTGTCGTGTGTTTGTTTCTTATTGATATAAATTTGCATTCACAAAGTTTAAAAATTGGACAGTCCAGCTAAATGAAATGCTTAGGTAGAAGATGTCTCAAAACCCAACTACAAGTGCATGATGAGGCCCCTGCTGTTTGCGGTTGCTTTCTCTTTACCTGTTCTGTAACCACTAAGCTTGGTGCTGTGAATCATTCACAAAGGAACAAAACCCTTTTTGTCCTGTTCATCCCATGCCTCTTGAAGGTTACTTATTCATTTCTCTTTGTTACTATGGAATGCAGCATAGAATTCTTTCAAACATGGTGTAAAAATAGTTTTTGGAGCATTATTCACTTTTTCATGGGGTTTAAAATGTTGTAGCTGAATGCCTGGAGAAGAAACATGATTTTAGACGTATTTTTATACATCCTCTAGCATTAAGATTTTTTATATTCATGCAAAATATTGTATAATAAAGAAAATGTGTTCATCACACCTGTTCAGACTGGGGTCTTTAGTTTGCTTGTATGAATAATAATAATAATACAGATTACTTATACACACATACCTTCCCTAATAGGCAAGCTCATGATGTTTACAATGAGGCCTGCAAGGCATCTGTTTCACTGCCGGCCCTTGCTTATCGCACCCAGCAGCTGCTCTATAAATAGATTACACTAGCCTGTCACTGGTTAACTGTAAAGAAAGGCTGCCAGCCGCTCTTGCGCCGCCTCAGACCAGTTGACACCTAGCATTGTACGCTGCATGATATACTAAATAGTTAGTTTTGCAATGCAATAAAATCTGTATTAATGAAGAGAGCTAATCATAAGCTTTCCACAGACACCAAACACATGCCATTTTATGACAATGTACCACATGCAGAGAGAGATAGAAGTCTCCCATATGAAGGAGCACACATGACTGATTCACTCTGCAAAGCATCACATCATCGTTTTGTACATGCTTGCATCTCCTACTTGGAGCACAAGACGAATGAGTTTGTACGGAACATGACAGCAGCACTTGTAGGCCCACAGGAACCCCTTCTGGCGACCGTCAAGCGACGGCCTGGTTTGGCCACGTCACCAGGCACGACTCCCTGTGCAAGACTGTACTGCAGGGCACACTGGAGGGCGGTCGTCGCCGTGGTCGACAGAGAAAGAGCTGGACAGACAACGTCAATGAGTGGACGGCCCTCCCCATGAAAGAGCTGCTCGAAGCAGCCACCAACACTGCAACAGACCGGAATGGCGGAGGATCTCCGTGTCGTTGTCCCTCATGTCCCCCCCCCCCCTCCCCCCCGACAACCAGAGCGGTCAAGGGAATGAGAGAGATGAGAGAGAGAGAGCATCACAAGACTGCAATTTTTTATGGCTGTATGTTATACATCATATGAAAAAGAAAGAATTTAACAATAAATTAAGCCTACCCTTGCAGATGTCAACCCAGGGAATAATCCACTGTCTTCGTTTCAATTGAAGTACTCCAAAGGCATCGGCAGGCTAAATAGTCTTTTTTTCCCCTCAACAATCAGTCTCATAATTTGCGCAGAAAGGTTGGAATAGCATTTGACTTACCTAATTCAGAGGCATTTTCAGTTGCATGTTGACCACACTGTTCTGACTTGAGCAATCCAAGCTTTTTCTTCACATTAAAGGAACACAACTGAAAGTGTCAAAGTCACACATATAATCCATAGATAAATGGTTCAGTATCTCTACATGATTCCTTTTTTTCTGGACAGTTATAACTGGAAATTCTGGAGTTCAATTAGTCCAGCATGTATATACAGTCATTTGCATTTGCAGTAGTAGCCTTCATCAAGAAGTACTTCCTACGTTTCCCTGGTTTGTGACTGAGACCAAGAGATTGAAGAAGCGGGCGAAACCTGAACCATGTGCTCTTTCAAATGGATGCGAAGTTTTTCACCTTCATCTCTGATTCCCCAGACTCTGGATTTCAACAGATTCATTGTTGCATGTGCTTGCTCTCCACCTTGCTCCCCATGCAGACTCATTCCAAATCCCCATGCTTTCATCCAGGGGATGCAGTGGTATTCAAAGAGATGTTGTTTGGGAATGATACGAACATTTGCAAAGTTCTTGCACATTCGGACATGTGATTTAAGTCCAGCTGCATCTAGTATGTGTTCCCTGGTTCTTCTTAATCCGTTTTAGTTCCGTGATCTGTTAATTGATGGCCGAAAGTTGGCTTCTCCCAGATATTGGCTGCCGAATGTTTTGGATGGCTCGATCTCGTTTCTTCTTCAGAGGTGATGTAGCATCTTCTGATGACTATCGAGGAACTGTTACTTTCTTAAACACTAGTGGCTGGTCATGTGTTTGGCATCAAAGAGTGCTCTTGTCCTGTGATTCATTTAGCATGATCCTTGTCAAGTGGGTGTGATATTTCCTTTCATCTTTGGTCAGTGGTGTTTTGACTTCGTCTAGTGAACGAATAGTCAACTCCGAGCTGAGGAGAGTTTTATTCTCTTGGTTGGATGGACTTTCAGATCGATGGGAGAAGTAGCTGCATCAACCAGAGTTTTCCTCTTCTCCACTGGGGACATCTGCGTACATGCTGTTGCTCTTTGTTTGATGGGAGTAGACGTTTGGGGTGGTAGAAACAGATCATCATCAACGGCCAGACTTGGTGAGGGTGTTTCCACGGTTGCATGTTTGCTTGTGCATCCTTTCCCAAACAGTGGCTTCTCTGGCTTGGTTGGTCGACCAGGTGCACTCTGATTTTCAAACTGGAAGCACACACTGCAGTTGCGAATATCCAGAGTCGGTTCATAGCTCTGCCAAATGAGACTTGACTTTTCCACACAGTTTTTGGCAGCAGCAAGTGTGACAGTAGATGGAGCAGAAGTTGATCTCAAACCACATAATCTTCTGTAGCATTTCAAACAAAATGAAGCTGAATGCTTGTCTTCACGGTCTTTTTCTACGTCAATGTTGTAGAATTTGGTCAAGTCCTTGGTGAAGTTAGAGCACAGTTTCGCCTTTCTGGTATCATACTTCTTTGCAAGTCTTTCACCACACACTCTACACAACACTTTAAGTCTCCTGTAATGCTCAGCAAGTGTATGCTCCCTACCACTTGTCACATCACTGGTGTGCTCCATTCCCAACTAATTACTAAAAAAGACTGTGATTGACATCTCTAAAATTAACTTCATTTGAAAGACTGATTAATATTCTATAACTCAGGAATTTTTCACATCCACAAAAAATGGGTAGCCGAAGATATGGCTCAAACAAAATAGCCCAAAATATGGCTCTCCCCACTGGAGATTTGCAAAGACAAAGAGTGCTACGGAGGCTGGAATACTGAGGAGCAGTATCAAATTACGAGGGGTCAGACACAGGGTCAGCCAAGGGACAGATCGCACTGCAGTAGGCTTCCCCAAACTAAACAGCTTGATTCTGGCCTAGATGTAAAGCCATGTCATTGATGCAATGGAATTTAGTTGAAATGTAATACCCCACAGCATGAGAAGATAATGTACTCCTTAACCCTTACCATGATGTCATAATTGGGACTGATTGCAGAACCCACTCTGAGGGGAAAAGTTCATGACCTCCATCCCCAGCCACTTGTATGGGCATACAGAAACCCTTCCTCAATGGAGTGAAATCAAACGCTCTGCTTCAAAACCAGTCACAACAGAGAGAAAGTTAGACAAGGATTATCTCTCTTCACACACGACATACACCACCACTAGTGAGCATGGCCCAGACCATTCTGTGAACCCGAGTCAGTATTGACTCTGGCACAGTTTGCAATGAATGTGTAATAGACTGGACCCTTCGCATTACAGCATTGCGCCAAAAATAGTTCGTTCTGGTACTATTTTTCTCTCCACTTTTTACAGAAATCATTCAGATGTCAAACCTTGTTTCCATTTCATTACAAACATTTTATTTTATCAAATAAATGCTTGTTTATTGCCTCAACAAGAGTAAGTTAAGAGTTTTTTGCGAAATAGTCTTTGGACTACTTTAACGCTTGTTTATTGCCTCAACAAGAGTAAGATAAGTGTTTTGTGCGAAGTAGTCTTAGAACTACTTTAACGGCTTATGTCAGAGAGCAGATCGGCTATCCCACAAGCCTCTTGTGTGACCTTCATTTGCATATTTCCGACGAAAACCTTCCATCTCGTGATGTCAAATGGGCTAGATACTCTTTCGCCGGTAGGCGAAGTCTCTAGTGAACTAGAATATGGGCCCAAACCTGACCATACAGCTTATGCTGTGACCACTGCAGTAAGGGTTAACTTGCTCTTTCCATAGCGACCACGGTAATTGTTGTAGGGCATGACGGAGATGGATCAGGCGGTGAAGTTCTACAAGGATGTCCTCTGCTTTGACAACATGCATGTAGAGGCCATTGCCTGCATCGCCACCTACCACTTCTACTCTGACCAGCCTGAAGTGGCGCTCAAGTTCTACAGGTGAGACAGAACTTTACTTCCCATGTGTGTGTGTGTGTGTGTGTGTGTGTGTGTGTGTGTGTGTGTGTGTGTGTGTGTGTGTGTGTGTGGTGTGTGTGCATGTGTGTGTGTGTATGTGTGTGTATGCGAGTGTGTATGTGTGAGGATGTGTGCGCATGTGTGAGTGTGCGTGTGTGAGTGTGTGTGTATGTGTGTGTGTGTGTATGTGTGTGCATCTGTGTGTGTGTGTGCATGTGTGTGTGCATCTGTGTATGTGCATGCATGTGTGTGTGTGTGTGTGCCTGTGTGTGCATGCAAGAATATATCTGTGAAGGAGGGCCTACCCCTGACAACTAAGAGAGCCAGTTACCTCTAACTTGGCACCCAGGAACTCTTCATGACTCATCTTTCCTTTGAAGCATACATTGAACCTTTTGAATGTTTTTTCAGCTGTTTGCTTTTCCCATCCCATTCATTTGCTTTTCTTCAATGCATGACTGTTTAAACTTTTATACCCTGTCATATCCAGGAGAGAGATGTCTATTTTGACATGTCATGCATCTTTAAAACTCTGTGAGTGACTTGCAGTGATGAACCCTTCAGCCCTGGATATGATCAGGATTTGGAATAGTGGTCTTGCTTTCAAATGATGTTTATATTCTGTAATGGAATGTACCCTTGCCATCATTACAAGTCATTGGATGCTTGAGCTCTCACATATATTATGAGTATACAGTTTTTATTGATTAATATCATGATCACTTGTGTTAGCTCCAGATATACATGATAGTACTTGATTTACATATATGTCTTGCCTATTGTTTTCACTGGTTGTATGGTGTAAGTTGTCAACGCCGTTTGTTTAAAATTGGTTCAAATTAAGTTTCCACCTCCCTTAGAGGTTGTTGTGTTTCTGTTTGATATCATAAGGAATGATATGACATTTCTGAATGTGTTGCAGTTAGCAAGTTTCACCCTCGAAAACAACATGTTTATTCTTAGGTTGGTAGTAGGCATTCACGTGACAGAAGTGGATGGTTAATGGGAGATAACTCTTTCTGCATCTGTCGAAGTCATCCTTCGGGAGAGTAGCTTCCCTTGGAACAACGTTACTTCAATGCCAGAGGAAAGCAACTCGACTTCGGAAGTGAAACAGAATGGAGCTTGCTGCTCCTCTCTTGTCATTGTGTTGCGGAACCTGCAGGGAGAAAGATGAATATGATAAGATTCATGGAGAACGGTGTCAGTATTCATTTGTATCCCTGAATGTCTGTTTCAGATTCCATTGTAGAAATGCAATATCTTTGCACTGTAAGTGTCATTCTGTAAACCAGAGTCAGGCAAAATCTCTAGTTTACTAGAATGCTGTAAGTGTAACCCCTTCTCTTCTTCCTTAGATTCGTTTCATATACATGTACAACCATTAAAAACCCACTTTGTAGTGTTCCTTTTTTTCTTTCAAATTTGTATTGAAAAATGCAAGGCTTGCAGATGAAAGGTAGCTGCAGGCTTAGTAGAAACAAGGGTGAAAAAAGATATGGGGTTTTCAGCAGCAGCTTGAATGCTGGGCAAAAAAAGAGGAGGGTGGGGGTTGGGGGTGGGGGTGGGGGTGGGGGGATTGAGAATGGAAGAAAATTAAGCATGCAATGATGGCTCTTGTCATATGACAAAATTATATTTCACAGCAAATTGGTATATATGTACTTTAACCCTATCCCTACAAGGTGGGTCATACTGACCCGAGATGCACTTTAGATGCAAATGTTTTGGAAACTATGAAAGGTATTAACCTGAGCCTCTAAATATGCATCATTCACTCATATACCCTCATCTGAGAAAAGTTGTGGTCATGTTTGTCCAGTAGTTGACCAATGGTCTGTCATCAAATGTTACTACCCTTAGCCCTACAACTTGGGTCAAAATGACCCGAAAGGAAAATACAGTATATCACTTCTTTTCCTTCATTGCAGATAGGGATCACACCAAGTTTATATTTTTGAGTTATCTCACTTGAATATTTAGAGTGATTTCCCTTGAGCAAACAGATTAGCCTCCCTTGCATGAGTTCCCTTCCTGTTCACAGAGAGCATGTTTGCCTGCATTTAGTTGTCTCTCCAAGATGGATCGCAATGTATTTCAAGCTTTAGCATTTGATCTTGGTGCTTCTGGTAGTGGTGATCCTTCTCAGCTTGAATCTGAGCCAGAAGTCGAAGATGGCTTTGAAAGTGAGGGTGAGGAATTCAACTACACTTTTCCTCCGGATGAGGACTTGCCTGAAGAAGACCCGGGTTCTGACGAAGAATACATTCTCACTGAATTGGGACCTGTACTTCAAAGAATTGGTAAGCACTACGTTTACTTTCAAAATTGGGTCTAAATTGATTTATTTATGTGGTTTGAGTGGTTAGCAAGTCTGCCACTGATTCCTGATGCCTGGCTTCCTCTTTATGCTATGTACAGTTTTGATGGCTTGTCAAGATGGTTTGAACACTTGAAACTGGCATTCAACAAGGTAAAGTAGTATATCCTATGCAAATTATTTTCAGAGTAATCAACAGTGTGTAATGGGCCTCACTATGCCAGTGAGTAAGAGTAAAGTGCTTTTGTAGTCTATTTTGTTCTTTCAGGGTCTACATTTAGCGCTGTCATGGATTATGGTGTTGATAATGTCTTGCAATTTATCAAAACTAATTCAACGCTTTTATCCCTATATCATACTTTAGCATCTTTCTTGGTTCATTTCAGACCCAGATAAGCCCAGTGCAACCAATGAAGCCGCAATGGGGGACATGACGACAGATGGTGCACATGAGCAGCAGTTACAGGTTGACAGTTCAGACAGAGGTAAGGTGTTCAAGTCAAAGAATGGCACTGAATGGTCATCTACTCCTGATACAAGGAAGCAAAAGACCCCAAGCAAAAACATTTTCAAGCCAGAAAGAACCAAGATAAAAAATGTTCAGTCTGCTGTTGATCCAGTCTCTACATTCAACCTGTTCCTGCCTACAAGTATACTCACAGATATTGTGAAATACACTAACCTTGAGGGTGAAAGGGTTGATAAAGACAAGTGGAAACCAACAGATGCCATCGAGATCCGAGCTCTTATTGGTGCCTACATCCATCTTGGAGCGATGAACCAGAACATTTTCCCTTCGGAATTGCTTTGGGATGTCAAGAACGGCAACCAGTTGATTCGATGTACATTCACACGAAACAGATTTCTCAAGCTTGGAAACATGTTGCGCTTTGATGACAAGGAATCAAGAACGGAAAGAAGGCAGAGGGATGTGTTTGCACCAATTCGAGATGTTTGGGAGAAGTTTCTCAGCACCCTGAAAAAGCACTACAACGCTGGACCATTTCTCACCGTGGATGAGCAACTTGTTCCCTGGAGAGGCAGATGCTCCTTCCTGCAGTATCTGCCATCAAAACCTGACAAGTATGGTTTGAAAGTGTTCTGGTGTGCCGATGCAGAAACTATGTATCCCCTCACTGCAAAGCCATATCTCGGAAAAATTGCCCGCACTCCTCAGGTCAATCTTGGAAGAAACACTGCACTGGAACTGGTCCAACCCTTCTTCGGGAGTGGTAGAAATCTGACCTGTGACAATTTTTTCACAGACATGGAACTCTTGAAGCAGCTCACTTCTGCCAAAATGACAGTTGTTGGAACGCTTCGAAGGAACAAAACCTTCATACCACCAGAATTTCAGGATCCGAAAGGAACAGAAAAGGGGACACCCAAGTTTGCGTACCAAAAAGACTGCATGCTGGTCAGCTACAAGTCGGGTGCAAAGAAGAATGTTATACTTCTATCATCCATGCACAGGGATGGGAGCATGATAACAAAGAAAGTGGACAAAGCTGTGCCTGAAGTTGTGGACTTCTACAACTCGACTAAAGGTGGAGTCGACTGTCTCGACCTGATGGCCCACTCCATGACTACCAAACGCCAGACCAAAAGATGGCCAATGGTCATCTTCTTCGACATTCTCGACATGGCATCCGTGGCAGCTAACGTCATCTTCAAGAACAAATTTCCAGAGCACAAACTTTCCAAACCAGACAACAGGAGAATGTTTCAACTGGATGCTGCCATGTCTCTTGTACTTCCACAGATACAGAGAAGAAGGTTGAGCAAGAACTTGCCCAGGCAGCTGATGTCATCTATGGACTTGGTTTTGGGCACCTCAGAACCAGGACCAACATTACAGCAAAACACACCAACTATACCAGTCTCTGCTTCCAAGAGAAAGAGATGTGCCAAATGTCCATCAAAGGCTGACAGGAAGACACCTGTGGTATGCTGCAAATGCAATCTTCCAATTTGCAAAGATCACACAGCATATCATTGCTTTGCTTGTGCTGGACAGTAGATTGATTTCCTTCTGAGAAAAGTTCTCTTCATGTCATTGTTTTGATTTCCTTCTGAAAGGAATGCTGTTCATATATTTGTTCACCCTTGTTAGTTCATGATTACTCTTTATTGAAATACTATAATTTTCAAGCAATTAAAGTTTGGGGGAAAAGGAAAAACCTGTCATTATTGTTATTACTATTGTTTTTTTTATTGTTGGTGTTTTTATGGCTCTGTTGTTGTTGTTGTTGTAGAATATGTTTAATCAGTTCATGTTCACTTTGTAGGGAAAGGATGAGGGAGGATTTATTCTATGCAGACGTCATCGGGTCATATTGACCCACTTTGTAGGCGAATACAGAACACAAGCCAAGTAGGGATAGGGTTAAAAGGCAGTGTCACATACAGATAAGTAAAACCAGATCAGTTTGGGATCGTCATAGGACTTCTCATGAGCGTTTTGCCTTCAATGGCTCTATGAATTCTGTTGCTCAGAGATGTTCATCAGATACTAGCTGAATTCAGTTGTAGTTCAAAGGCTTATATCACAAATCAAACTTTTATATCCAGTATCCAGTGGGACTACACTTAAAAACACCACGGACATCAAACATTCAGCCTTCCCATTCTCTAACTGCTGTTTTGCTTGGCTCTCTTGCCCCAGCAAGTAAGGCAGAATCTCCAAGTGCCAAGTCAAGGCCATGAGCTTCATATTTAATCTCAAAAGGCTTCTCTGGATGAAATTTATAGACTGACATTCCTTCTGCAGGGTGTACATTTTAATTACAAGTATTGTTGTCGTTTTGGGAGGTAGTTGGGTTGTATTGGTGGGATGGGAAAATTGATACATTTGAATTTGAGCTGTTTAGAACAATGGGTGTTTTTGTTGTTGTTGTTTGTTCGAAATAATTACTGAGACAAAATGACTCATTTCATCCAGTAATAGGGCCATGTGCACTTTGCCAACACGTATAAATTGGATTTAAATGCCGGTGAAACAAAACAAAAAATCTCAATGACTAATTTGTTACTTGAG